>WEIS01091636.1:1270-26628 GCA_013389965.1 Todus mexicanus
CCCCAGCTTTTCCACCATCCCAGGACACAAACTTGGGGATGAAACGGCTCCTTCCTCCATCCTTCCCACGGGCAAGATGCCCCCAGCCCCCAGGGCCAGTTCCCCTCAAGAGTTTTGGGGCATCCCCCCCAAAATCCTTTCCCCCTCCCTCCCCCGGTACCTCCTTTCTCCCGACACTCCCAAATCCATCCCGCTTTCGCCAGAGGAACCCGGTGCCGTCGTTTTGGTGGCTGAGGAGAGAGAGGAGGGGGAAGCTGAAAAGACGCGTTTGGTGGAAGGGCAATTTGCATGCATGAAAAATAAGGACGGATGATTAGGGACCCAGGCAGGGAATTTTGATTGCCCCAGAATTAAAAAAGGAGCATCCTGCAGATCAGTGGCGAGGCCAGGTGAATTGTGGTTTTTTTGGCGTTTTCTTTGTAAAGCGGAGAAGGGTTGGATTTTGTTCGGAAAGTAACGGTGATAATAAAAACGTATTATTTTTTTTTGCCGGCCCTGCCTCCGTCGGGAACCGAATGTTTTTGGAGCGAGCGCGGCGGTGCCGGGCCGTATTTCATCCGTTGGTGTATAATTCTCGTTAATTAGCCATAATTTACGTTAGGGGCGCGGAAGACGTTGAGGTTACGGGGTTTTATATCTGCACATTTGATCGTCTTGTTATTTTCGAGAACTTTGCCTCCTCTAAAATTAATTAGGTGAAATGTGGAGGTGCAGTCGGCAACCTCGGAATTGCCGCTTCCATTTCCTGCTTTCGACGGTAAATCGGCCCAGCCGGTTCACTGCGAGACTTTAGCAAAGTCTTATTTTTGTTTAGTGCTACTTCTCAGTGCCTCGGTGGCCCGGCGGCGGGGATACCTTCCCCTGCTAAATAATCCTGACAGCGTCAGAAAGGAATCAGGCCGCGGGAAAACGTCGTAATTGGGTAATGATTATGCAGAGCTCTCCTCGCTGAGCCAGTCGTGAGGGGATACGCGGGTTATTCTGCGCCTTCCGCTGCCGAGAGTTGGGGAGCTACAAGTTAGGGCCGCAGAATGAATGAATACCTTTTGTCTGCGGCGTGCGGCCCGGCTACTGGTGGGATTAGTCCCGCAATAATTCGCTCCCTCGGTCCGAAGGCGAGGAAGGGCCGGCGAGGAGAAGCGCCGTGGCCAGCCATCCCGCAGCGACACCCTCCCGCTCCTCTCCCGGCTTCCCGAGGAGTGGGAAACGCACGTTGCGAGGCTTAGCTCGCCGGGCTGCGAGTTTAGGAGGAAACCCCAGCGATTAAGACGTTGGTTTTTTTTTTATTATTAATGCGAATGTAACCTTCATATTCCTGTGGTTGACCTTACGTTAAATTAGAAGTAGTACTAGAGGCGAGGAAGGATGGGCTGGATCCCCGTGTCCTAGTTGGAGCTGAGGTACGGCGAGGTAGTGTGCTCCTTCAATATTATTTCACGCGGCACAACTGGGAGCTACTCCAGATCTTCCTCCTCAATATTCAGCCTAGGTAGGGTTGAAATAAATTTAACCTGAGTTCACTGGATTTTTTGCACTTTATCAAAATCGGCTCCAATACCGCGCAGTCAAATTAAAATCTATTTTTTGATTCTCTGTGGCTTTAAGTTCATTAAACGTGAAATTGGCAGGCAGCTAAAGAAGGTCAGGCTGATTAACTGTTTAGGACTTGCGTTCTGCCTCGCTCGCGGTACCTGGCAGCGTTTGGGGGGTGGGTTGTATTTGTAGCCCCCTCTCCTCCTGCCCGCCGCTGTCAGCGTGCGCGTCGCGTTGCGCAGACGGAGGAACACCAACACGCTGCTCCTGTTTTGTGACTGTTCGGTTGTTGGGTTTTTTTTTTTTAAATCTCGTGAAAGGCAATCGCGGTGGAGACTGCACGCCGATTGCCAAGGTATTGCTCTGCAAACTTAGCAGGGCGGGGGGGGGTGGGGGAAAGAGGGAAAAAAATAAAAGGAAAAGAAAAAGCCAACGACGACGACAACAACAACAACAAAAAGGCGTCTGCCTCCTTAGAGCATCCCCCGACGATTCCGCCAGCAGAAATAGCCTCATAATGAAGCTTTTTTGGAGCTCATTCAGAAAATTTGTCAACTTTGACAACGTTAGGCAAGGTATTTTCAGTTTCAAGAAGAAGGCGCTTCTCCTGGCTGCTGCGGGGAGATGTGGCACTCGCTGGGCCACGCTGGTTTTTAGGTGCCGAGGGCCGCCAGCGCTAACACGTTCGAGATAATTCAGGCCTTCCTTTATTTCGGGATGAAAAAGGGGAAAACGCCTGATCACCTCGTTTGCTTGAGTACTGAAAAAGAGCCCATCGAGCTAATATCTCTGGGTGCACTCCAGAATTTGATATTTATTTGAATCCTGAGGAGTAGCTGAAAAAGTGAGAGGTGCCTCCCCCGGGCCCTGCAGGCGTTTCTGCTGCACTTGCTTTTTATCATTTCAGTTTCTGCCTTTCATTCATTCACCCATTTATTTATTTATTTCTTTTCCCGGCCTCATCCCCCTCCTTCCTCCGCGAATAGCACCTGGCTTCTCGAATTTTTTCGTGGGAAGCCTCCAAGGGGGCTGGTGGGGACGGCGACACAAATACCTACGTACACGTGTGCCACGTGCGTGGCCAGGGCTGGATGTGGCCGGCGCGGCGGCGGGGCGCGTGTGGCCACGCGGGCTGGCTCTCTCTCCCTCTCTTTTTTTACACACTCACACGCTACCTGCGTAGGGAAACGTGCGATACCTGGATGTGGAAACACACCTTTTGTCTGCACCCGCCTAGTTCAGGCTTCTGGGTTTTAGCAAAAGTAGGTCTGGCTGGTGGGCAGCGCACGCCCGTGTGTGTGTGCAGTGCTTTTAGCCTTGAATTCATGCACATAAATAATACATCCGGCAGCGAAACACCGTATTCCCTTCTCTTCCTAGTGCCACGAGAGTTTTGCGGTGTGTTCTTCCAGCCCGTTCGTTTGATTTGAGCCCCCGACTCGTCCAGTCGAGTCAGAAATTGGTCCCGGTGTGGGAAGGCAGGGACAGTTGCAGTGCTGGCTCCCCGAGTTCTGCGTGCTACGGCTGCTCCTGCAAAACCTCTCGCTGAGGAATCGTTCTCCTCGCCGCCTCGCTGACAGCCGCGTCGCGTGGCTTTAGTTTGGGGGGGAGCAGGCGGACGTTGCGAGCGGGGTGTGATATTCACGACGAGGGGGCTCGGCGCGTTCCTCCCTCCCCTCCCCGCTCCCCGTGCCTTTCCCCGAGAGCTCTAATGATTCTCCTTTTGTTTCTCAAACTGCAGCCGAACCTCTTGAAGCCATTCTCACTGATGACGAACCTGAACATGGCACATTGGGAGCTCCGGAAGGGGACCACGACCTCCTCACTTGTGGCCAGTGTCAGATGAACTTCCCGTTGGGGGACATTCTTATTTTTATTGAGCACAAACGGAAACAATGCAATGGCAGTCTCTGCTTAGAGAAGGCTGTGGATAAGCCACCTTCACCCTCACCAAGTGAGCTGAAAAAAGCATCCAATCCCGTGGAGGTTGGCATCCAGGTTACGCCAGAGGATGACGATTGTTTATCAACGTCATCTAGAGGAATTTGCCCTAAACAGGAACATATAGCAGGTAAATTAAAAGCGAGGAGAAGTGTTTGCGAGTTCATTTTCCGTTTCAGTTGCAACGTTAGCGCGTGCTCGCGGTTGCAAACTGCCGTTGTCTGTTCTCTCTGCTCTGCTCTGCTCTGCTCTGCTCGCCGTGACGGCCGACGTGTTAAAATACCCCGCCGTGGGTTAGCGGTGAGCGCCCGCCCGGTGTTTCCTAGTGCCTGCGCAGAGGCAGGATCAACAGGCACGTGCCGTGCCAGCCGGTGTTTCTAACGGTATTGTTTGAGGCCGCTCTCGTGATTTGCCTGCATTGTAGTCACCGTCTCCCGGTGTCTCGCCTGCCGTAGCGCCGCGGGAGGAGCTTCTCGTGGAGCCTGCCGCGCGATAGAGCCGGGAGCTCCCCCAGTCTTTGGCGAAAGTCAGGGCTGAAAGAGTTAAGCGAGCATCAGCCAGCCTTGGTTCCATATTGGCTGTCAGCGTATGGACTGTAATTAAACACAGCCCCATGGCAAAGTGACACCACCGACCTTGACTTTAAGATGCCATTTTCGACTGGCCAGGCCAGAGTAGAGAGGGCAGTTGCTGAAGCGCACAGACACGCTTACTCGAAAAGTTTAAGGGCATGTTGGAAATTTCAAAAGGTTGGTTTGACAGGAAAGGCCGCTCTCTGCAGCCTGCCTCCTCAGCCAAATGATAAATGCTTCGCTGTGCTCTCTCTTGTCTCTGATGTGGTTTTGACAGATGTATCTTGATTTTGTTTGCGGTTTACACAACCACATGTCAGCCGTACAAATGTCCGAGGCAGAGTTCTGTTCTGTGCAAAGAACAATGTGAAAGGCGATTTTTTTTCCTTAAAAAAGGGTAAATAATTCCGTTTCTTAGCATAATATTTTTTTTTTTCGAACCGAAAAGCCGCTCACCGTGCAGATATTGTCACGAGCGAGGTTGGAAAAATAAAGAGTGTGCTACGCAGAAGAAAACCCCAGAGCCCTGCGAGCCCAGCAAGGCACAGCTCTGCTTTTAGAATCCTGCTAGTAAACAAAAGTACCGCCCGTTCGCAGCGAGCGTTGCAAATCACTTCGAACCGCGCCAATACTACCGATCGAAAAAGGCGAGACCGCGGCGTATCGACGCCAACGGCCGCCTCAACCGGTTTCAAACCCCCCCTCCCAGCCACGCCTGGGCTGTGGCGCTGCTGGGACCTCTCTTTGGGGAGCCCGCGGGACCGCTCCGGGTTGTCGGAGCCTCAGTTCATCATCACATGATGCGCTGCCAGAGCTTGTCTTGGGGCTTGCTTTGGCCACAAAGTTAAACCATAATAGGGCAGTAGGCGCTGGGAGGCTCAGCGCCATCCTCCCGCCGCCTCGCTGGCCTCCAAAGCGGCCGGCGAATCCCGCTGGAGAGCTGGACTTTGGAAGGGTTTGTGGTGGCAGCAAATATGCGTCTGTCTGGGCGCGTGTGCCTGGGCAAAGCCGCGAGCGTACGCACGCCTGCGTCGTGTGGACGAATGGATGCTGTTTCTGCAGAGCAATAGGTATTACCTTGAATACACACATATATATCTATCTATGTTTTTAAGAGGAAACAGAGGTGGTGCTACTGCTAAGCCACATTTCGAAGGAGGCTTGAAAACCCCAGTAATTCCCCGTATTGCCGTTCCCAGCCAGGGGTGTTCAAGGCGTTGGGTTTGGGATTGTTTTTTTTTAATTCCCAGGGTGGTGGAGGGCAGTGCCCATTTCCATGTGCTGCCTGCGATCTGACGGCGAACGAGCAGGAGCGTAGGGCATGATTAATGAAGCGGGAGCCTGGCGGAAGGGATTTGTAGTCTTCCGAGCTCTGGAGCCATACTAAATCACCAAATATGGAGGAGCGGCGGCGTGATGTAACGCTGTATTTACGTATGGCGCCGCTCTGTTGAAGAGACAAAATGCAGTATCTGTCAAGCAGGAATTAAACCCGCTCTCCACCCCGTGGTCCCAAATAGGTCCCTCGGCCAGAGACATGGCCGTGACGGGGGGTTCTGCGCCAGGGGAGGCTCCTCGGCCGAGGGTTTTGCTCTGGCGCTCGTTTGGTGCGGGTGACGTGAAGCGAGCAGGATTCGGCCTCGTGCGATGTCACGGGGCTGTGGGTTTAACTGACTCGGAATGGTTCGGTGAGCAAAGGGCAGTGGGCGAGGAGAGGTGCGTGTTGGCAGGGACCTGATTCTGCCGGCTCTTACGCGTAGGGATCACCTTTGCTCTGCAGGTGAGCCCGGCTGGGAGCGGGCTTGGTGCTGCGCAGGAGGCTCCGTGGTGCAAGCCACGAGCGTTGCTGGCAGTGGAGGCCGAGCTGCAGTTGTCCAGGCATCTCCCACCCTGAGTTTTCTGTGCAGTGGAGCCCAGCGGTGCCCACGGAGAGGAGATCGAAAAGCACAGGTCTTCTCCTGGCTGGCATGGAACCGAAGGGCGCCGAGGTCCCTTGGCTGTTCCCGGCTGTGGGAGGGGGCACACAGTAGCAGGAGTTACGGGGTCTTGCGCTGTCCCTCCCCACCGTGTTTTCATCATCCCTTTTCACTTGGATGAGTTGAGCTCCCTCATGTCACAAAGAAGTGTGGCAAAGAAGTGTAGCTGGAGTGACCCACTGCTCGTAGCCGGGAGTTTGTGGGGTCCGGCGATGAAATTCCCCGTGAGGGTCTTGGAGGGAGCTGTGGAGTTGATGTTTCTGGAAGGCCCCTGCACTGAACCTCAGGCTCTTCCCATTCTGCTTTTTTTTATATCTGATCTCCGTGCAAGAATGCAAAAATGGAGAAAGATACGAGTGTGTGATAAGAAAAAAAATAGGAAAAATAAGACTGAGGCTGGCTTTAGAAAAACACACAGGAGTTGAGGGAGCTGATTCTGGTCAGAGACCAGGAAATAACTAACGTATTTGGTGCAGTGTAAAAACGTCCCCAATTAGTTGTTGGGCTGGAAGAGGTGCTCTGGGTTAGCCCTGGACACAGGGGTGCCGGGTCTGGGTGCGGGATGTGCCCTGCCTGCGGTTCTGTAGCCGTTGAGTTGGTGTGTGCCAGCAAAAACCACCCGAGAGATGGTGATGGTCAAGGATCAGCTCATCTAGAGACAAGCAAGCAGGCAGCGAGTCATTCAGCTGCGGGGAGAAATGAATGTCTGTTTTAACTGTCGATAGGCTGCTCTTTATCCTGACCGATTTCCAGAGACGCGGGGATGATTACGAGCGCTTCCACGGGGGGTGTGTGTGTGTGTGTGTGCGTGTGGTGTGTGCAACCTGTGCGGTGGCTGCCAGACCCGTGGAGGTGTGTGGGGTGTGAGTACCTGTCACTGCCGTGGGGGGGTCTGCCCCGCCGCTCGCTGCCCGATTTTGAGTGATGCTGATCCGGCGCTAGAGCTGAAATGTCATAAATTTAACCGAAAATTAATAGGATATGTTGTGCGGGTCCGATGAGGCAGCTTTCATCAATATGTATGTCAGAGCCTCACCACCAGATACCGGCAGCCCGTGATTTGCAGTGAGTGCGCCGGGCAGGGCTTTACTTATCCGCTCTCGTATTTTACAATAGGGGGAAATATTAACTGAAGTATCTAGAGATCAGTGAATGTAAAATTGCTGCTCACTTATTGAAAAGGCTGACGAAATATTTATCGCCTGCCGGTGTCAGGTTTTAGCGGTTTGTTTGTTGAATGTATAAATCCGAGGGAATTAATGGGAGGTTGTTTTTTTGGGTGGAGAAGGACCTGAAACGTTACTTGGATTCAGTTGGGGGAACACTTTGGAGAGCTGCTGCATATTCCCCTTTATAATGCCGAGCGTGTGTCTGCGGCTGCCGTATTTACTGTACAAAGAGGGGAGGAGGAGGAGGGGACGTCATTTTTACTGCTCGAATCCTTTATTCTCAAGCTGCTTGTGGCATTCAAATAAAATACGTGGGTAAATAACATAAGGAACCCCCCTGTCTGCCACAATCGGAGGAAGGTGGATATAATTTGGGACTAAATTTTGGACCGAGTACATTTGATTATTGCAGTTCTCAGGAGGTGATGTCTTTGAGTAGTCATTACACCACAGATATTTTCTTGGGCTGGTATTAGGAGTTGCCATTATAATTCCGTAGGTTGTGTATTGCGGTCCCTTATGGTTTTGTTTTATTCCAGAGACAAAAAAATTACCGAACAGTTAGCATTGCATCTGGACGATAAGATGAAAGCTTAAAAAAAAAAAGGGGGGGTGGTGGGGGGGGAGAAGGGAATATGGGAATATTTTGGAGTCAAATTCTGCCTGCTTTCCTCATACAAAGAAACAGAGAGCACAGGCTGGGGAAAACAGTCGCAGGCTGGAAAAATAGTGAGGGTACCACCCCAAAGGCTCCTGCTCCTGAGATTCGGAGCCCTGTGTACAAGCTGTATTTGTAAATAAGACAGAGAAAGGTTGTGAACCGGCAGCTTGGCTGTTTTGTCGAAGTACAATGTCAGAGAAACTCTTTCTAAGACAAATTGTAAATAGAAGTGTCACGATGATTGCATGATTGAGCTCTAGAAGTGTCTTGCAATTGTTGGCATTGTCAGAAGACTTTTGAAAGCTTAATTAAAGGCGGTGGCCTGCGCGGCTGTGAAATTTACTTCTCGGGGGTGGTGGTGGTGGGGGAAGATGTATGAAACGTAGGGGATCGAAAAGTTGCTCCGACGCTACTCATGCGGGGACGCGGGGAAGAGTCAATAGTTTCTCGGCTTTCCCCGTTGCCTTTTATAAATAACATTTTTTTTTTTGAAGCGGCAAGCACGTGACACCAATATCATCCTTTGTACGAGGTAGAGCTTGTGTTAGTTTCCCCATTCCCTGCTGTTACAGACAGTTCATGTAAAAATGGCTCTTTATCGGGAGCACAAATAGGAGTTCGCTCGAAGCACAGAAGCAGGGTAGAAAGTTTTCCTCCGCCTCGGTGTGATCCTTGCAGGGGGGGGAGAGCATCAGTGTGTTGCCGTGCCCCGAATCTTTCTGCTTTGAGGTTTTTTGTTTGTTTGCCGCTTCCCGCAAATCAGACCTTCGGGTTTAGAGGCTGAGAAATAACGTTTTGCGTTCCTTCTCCTATTGTATGGGACGTTTAATTGTGGAGCTCACTGTGGGCCGGAGCATCGCCGCCGCGTGCAGGCTGCTTGCGGTTGAGGAGCAGCCCGGCACGCGTGGAATTCGGTGTCGAGCTGAAAAGGTGCACGTTAGCGTCACGTGCCGAAAGCTTTGAAAAGAATGCGCGGAATAAACGCGAGGCTCCGCGCGCCCCGAGTCTCCACAGCGAATGCCCGCCGATGGAAACTGAGGCAGGGAGTAAATTAAACACCTTCTAATTAGCCCGGTGGGAGAAATGAAGTCTTCCCTTAAACATTCCCATCATTTGGTAATGCCTCTTTTTAAAGAGGAGGAGGCCTATTTGGCATCACCCCGTTTTCTATACGCGGCCCTCAGCCCACGAGCTCTTTCCTTATTTCAGTCAAATAATAAAAGACGATTAAAGAGCCTTGTGAGGCGGTGTCAGGGGACGGGAGTTCAGGCTCCGGTTTGCCTGCGCGCATCCTCCTTATGGGAATTTTGGGGACAGAATTCCCTTCAAGCGTCGGTCTGTTTTTATATCCAATAGCACCAGCTTTGTGCAATGAAAGGCGTTTAGCATCAAGCTGGACATGGCCTGGCACGATGCCACTTGGGTTTGTTGTTGTTGTGTGGTTTTTTTTTTTCATTAGCTAATCGCTGAGGATCCCTCGCTACCTTTCTGCTTGTTGTGATTTTGGCCGGGTTGTGGTGCTGCTGGAGATGTCACGAGTCCAGAAAGGTCGTCTCAGCCTGGCAGACGTCTGAACGCAACTTCTGTCCAGGAGGGCTCTATTTTGTGTGTCAGCTTCAGGGATATTGCACAAGTTCATAAAATACATCGAGCTCATGCATTATAATACACTAAGACCTATGTTCATGCTGGTAGTATGGCCCTAAAATTAACCATGGATTGGTTTGTTCCCTTCTTTTTTATTTTTTTATTTTTTTATGTTTTCCCCCTTGGGCTAATGAACATATTTCATCTCACTTTGTAGAAAGGCAGTAGCTCCAGCCTGCCTCCTGGTACCATCGGGCACGGCAGGTTTGGGCCCAGGATGGTTGATAGCAGCATGTGCATTGCTTTGATTTATTACGTACTTTCAAAAATAACAGGCGGGTTAGTGGACCCACAAACCACCCGAGCGGTTGGGGTGATTTTCCACTTGACACTGAATTTCCATGAAACCCAGGGTCGCTCTTCAGGGCCCCCACGAACCGAGCAGCACCTGCGCCCTTCAACGCTCGCAGGAGCTGGACCGAGGACTGCAGACCCCAATGGATGGGCAGACCAAGCACTCTTGTTATTCAAACGCTCCCGTGTTAATGCCAAACCCATGTGGAAGCCCGTAAACACCCTCCCCATCTTCCTCATCAGGTTTAGTATGCAACGCATCCCCGCAACGGGGTTCAGCGAGTTTGTTTCCCAACCTTTATTGGCCACCTGCACTCGCCGTGCATCTCTAAAATATTTCAGCGAGGTTTTTTCGCTCTTCTTCGGTGAGGGCTGGTAATTTGGTGGCTGCTCCGCGGCTCATTCTTCATTCGGAGGTGGCATTGCCTCGGGTTGGCAAGGGAAAGGTTTGCGGTGTGGGGTGTGGTGAGGTCAGCCCCGATCCCAGCAGGGAATTTGTGTTCTTCATTTGCCTTTACAATCGGAGCACAGCTACTGTACCTTGGAGCAGCTCTCAGGTGTGAGCTCAGATGGGCGCATGTAAATGTCCTGTCAGATGCAACACAGGAATATTAATGTTTCCTCAGCACCACGCCATAATAAAGCTGTACACAGGCAGCTTAATATGCGGCCGGGCTGGGGAATTGTATAAAACTTCGATAGCCTAGCGTGAATGACAGCGGTGGAAAAAAATACTCAATATGCCACAGTTTGCATTCTTGTTTGCCTTTGATCTAAAGCAAAACGAAAACATCCACTTCTTTCCCCCCTCGTTTCGTATAGGTGTTCTTCTGCTGAACGGGCTGGTAAGGAAGGAGAGGAGACAAAGTATGGGGCACAGTGCAGAATTATTTGAAGCGCATTAACGCCAGGCTGCTGGGGATGTGATTTTTCCAAGTACTAGCAAACATTTATTTTTCATACTTGGGATCGTTTGTTTTGCTTTTCATTCTTGTTTAGTATCCGGGTCTGGTCGAAACAAAGAAAACAGAGTCACCAGAACCAGGGGCTGGAGCCCCCCTTTGCCCCCTGGGCTGCAGGCACAGCCCAGGCTGTACATCCTCTTCACAGAGGTTTCATTTGCATCTTCAGCAGGGTTCAAGCCTTCAGCTCCATCCAAAAGTGTCTGCGTTTCAGCGTGGCTACGTTAGAGGGTTTTTAATAATGTGCTCATTTAACTGAATCAACAGCTGTCAGGAGCGGTTGTAGTAAATCCACAAAACGCACAAAGAAAAATACATACGTTTCCTGAAACAAAACACTTGAAACAAATTGGCTGCCAAAAAAAGCTGCTGAATTCTGGGTTTGCAGACAGTGCACCAAAGTGTTTCTTCTCCCTGCTTTCCCCGGAGACCTCTCACCGCTTGCCTGCTGCAATTCTGCTGCAACTTTTTACCTGAACCAGGTTGCTGTTAAAAAACCCCCTGGATTCGATGGGTGCACAGCTCAGGTTTTTGTGTTTCGTGCTAAGCAGCTGAAACACCCAGGCTGGAGCAAGAAGTGCAAAAGAAATAGCTGCGTTACCGTCAAGGAAATGAGGCTTAATGTCCCCGTGCAGTAGGTGTCGAGGAGAAGCAGGGCTCCAGCTCTGCCCTTCAGGTAGGCGTTGGCAGGGTGCTCTGGAGGTCTGAACCGGCTTCAGAGGGTGCGGCAGTGGAAGGAGGCCTGGGGAGCTTTGGTCAGTCAAGAGCAAGGACTTGCTGCTTCCATCCTCCCCCTGCTTTGCATAAGCGCTGAACAATTACACCTACAATTTGATCTCAGCTTCAGATAGAAAAACCTCTGCCTAAATAAACAATGGAATTACTGCTGAACAACAAAGGCTTAAAGAAGAGCCCTGCCTTCAGTGCTGTTATTATTGTTGTTGTGGATATTATTATTATTATTATTATTATTGCTGCTATTACTACAACTATTACCTTTTAAAAACAAACACAGCATTACAGTTCCTCACTCCTTAGGAAGCGGGGAGCTTAATTTTGCGTTCCCTGCTTGCCTAATTGATTTAGCGGGCGGCGAAATACAAAACGCAAAAATAAAAGCAGTCACGTTCCCCCCTCCCCAAATTCGCAGCAATTAATTTGTCACCCGGCGTTACTTTGCTACAGCATCGCAGCTGGGTTTGGTGGGGTTGTTGTTTATTTTTTTGGACCTTGCATGAATCATCTGGGTTTCGTTGCGTTTGAGCTACCGAGTTTCTTCTTTCTGGAGTAAGAGAATGCAGCAGCAAAAGCGTCGCGCTTCAGCCAGGGCATCGCAGGCGCGTGGAGCGTTTGCTGCGTGAAGGCGGCCAGGGGCTTCTTCCCCCCGCGTTTGTTGGCGGTGCCGATTTTCACGTTTAGGAAATAGTTGTTGTGCGGAGCGAGAGAGTCGCCGGGGAAGCCTCGTTCTGTGAAAGCACAGTGGGACGCACGTGGCAAAAAAAGGAGAGTATTACCTCCCCAAAGATTATTTAGAGGCTGTATTATTTTTTGCAATAAACTATAAACTGTCCTGTGTTAAAATTTGTGTTACGTTTAGGAAAAAAATCAATAAGGAAAAATTAAATTCTGATAAAGATACTCTTGGATCTTTGAAAACAACTGCTGTCCTTTTAACTAAAACATTTGAGGAGCTTCAAAGAGTATGTATTTCTTCTGATCTTAGAGCTGTGTGACTGGTAGCAGGGAGGAAAAAAAAAAATCTTATTCTACATACAAGTGGATTGCTTAACAAGTCAGCACAGACACATACTTGTTTGTACAATAGAGATAAAAATTCCTGTATAAAAATAATTCAGTTGCTGACAGCAGGCATTGTGCTGGGGCTGCCTCTTTTGTGTTGGCCGGGGGTCAGGGACCACGGCTCCCACTTTCTGCCGGGGGGAGGCTGTCACGATCGCTCGCCGGAGCCTGGAAATAAGTTAATTGCTTTATTTTAAGGGATACTCGTAGCTCAGTGGTGTGGTTTTTACGTCCGTGTGCCGTCTCTGGAAGCAGCGAAAGAAGCAAGAGGGGGGGAAAAAAATCTCCTAACGGGGGAGGTGACTTGAAGGCAGTTTGGGAGATGTGGCCTTCAACAGCTCGGCGTCCTGCCGGTAGTTTCTAAACTTTTGGTTTTAATTCCGATTTTATGCTGTCACATCCCGTATTGGCCCTCCCTGAACTCTCCTCATGAGAAATAATGTCGGTGTTGGGGGGAATCGGTTCAAACTGGGGAACTCGTGGCTGATGCAGATGTTTGCTGGTGCACAGCGCCGGGTCCTGTTCCACCTGATAAATGTATGAAATATGAGGGGGGGTTAGCACAGCCCCGAGCGAGCATCCTCTTTTTCGCTCTGCGGGGGCACAGGTAAAGCCACGAGGTTGGGGGAAGCGCGGGAGGCGGGAATAGGAATTATTTGAACGTTCATCCATTCTTCCAAGTCGGGGGAGGCAGGTGGTGCAGCCTTCCTTCCTCGACCTCCTCCCGGCCCCGGGGGTCGCTGGCAAAGCTGGGGCTCCCCTCGGGGTGCCGCAGGAGGTGCTGGCAGGATCAGGCCCCCACGGGGCCGGCCGAGAGCCGAGCCAAGTTTGCGAGCGGCCGCCGGCGCTGAGCGATTCCCCCGCAAACTCCTCTCGCTCCGTCGTCTTCGTCGTCGGCTTGGCTCCCTGGGAGCGAAGCGACTTTCTCAGTGGCACGCTCCCGAGATCTTTTCATCCCTCTTTTTTTTTTCTCTTTCTTTCTTTTTTTTTTTTTTAAACGCGGGGAGTTCCTAAAATTAATGTTGCTGCACTTTTTTGAAAATAATNATCTTGGAAAATTGATGATGTAAAAAAATTAAAGCGGTGCTTTTTCTTCTCAAGATTGAAAGTTCACCAAGAGATTTGACATATTTAATTTACATGATGACTTTGCACTCCTTCATTAATGCAATTTGCATATGAAGCTGTTGTTAATCACTTTTGATCATGTTTTGTGTATTAGCTGCCTCAGTGGCTCTTCTCCCTCAGATGCTCCAGTAGAAAGCAGCAAAATGATGCATCTTCTTGCCAAGTTTCCTTTAGTGAATTGAGGAATTAGGAGTCTAACCTTGAGTAATTAAATATGTTCTATCAGTTCTCTTTTAATGTTAAGTACACTTGGTTGGAAGTGTAGAAGGAAATTGTTCCCATTTGGGGGAGACATTCCTTTAAAAAAAAAAATTCTATATGTAGAGATAGAAATGAATTCTTTGCCGCGATCCAGAGTTGGCAGGGCAGGACACGGCAGGGCAGGGCTCAGGCTCTTCTTGGTGTGACCGGCCTTGAAGACACTTGCCCCGGGACCGATCCTGGGCGTAAAGCTGCTGTTGGCATCGGGGTGCTGGTTAGTGTTTGGGGGACCCTTGCACCGGGGAGGGAGCGCCCCGTTCGTAGGAGCGAGCTGTGCTGTCGGTGTTGCTCTTCTTCCAGTCAACTCTTCCAGTTGCCTCATCTCAAGGAAGGGTCTTTTTCTGCTTGCCTGCCCGGGCAAGGCTCTAATCGTCCAACCCTCGTTGCGAGCTGGGAGGAGAAACTGGGAGCAGCCCGGTTGGAAGCCTGCCCGGCTCTCGTAACCTGCCCGGGCATCCACACCGGGCCACCGCAGGGGGCCGTCTGCCACCCCTCCTGCCTGGTTGGGCTTCACCCTTGGGTCCCCGTCCGGCTGGCCCTTGTGCGTGGGATCGGGCCCTTGCTGTTGCTTCATCCCTTCGGTTGTCCCTCTTTGGTAATTGATGCTCAACTTTGATTTGAGAGTTTATCGCTGGGTAAGGAGATGAATGGGCAGGGTGAAACGGATACTCTGATTAAAGGAACTGCTTAATGAAAGAAAATAAACAGAGAGGGAGAATGACCATTCTGGAAGGAACAGAAGTATAATTTTAACCTCGGAGGAGACCTGCTGCTGCCCTTCCATGACTTCCACCCATTCCACGCTAAAAGCATGGTTCAGTTCAAAGTTGTTAATATTCAGCTGGGAAACAGTATCCAGAACACAAATAAATTATTAAGTGCATGAACTTTTTCGGCAGTAAGATGAACTGATGGGGTCCATCTGTGAGATCCAGGGGCTTTTTATTTGTGTGTGTCGAACGATTCTGCCCTCTCCGACTTCATAGCCTTTGGTCCCCGGCCAAGTGCATGCATAATTGATTCCACACGCGCTATCATTTTCTTGATGTAATTGCTTTAGTAAGATATGATGAAATCTAATGGATAATTTACTATATGAAAATGACAAAAAAAGTAAATGTTCGTGTTTTGCGCCGGGCGCGGGGAGGAGAGCGCCCAGGTTACCTACGCGGCGAAGGAAAACCCGCTTGGACCGTCTCCTGCGGGCCAAGATAGGGGTGCAACGCTGGATGAGTTCAGAGCAAACTCTCTGTAATTAATCGGAGTTTTACAACCCAGGTGAAAGTGAAACACCCGCGTTGTTTGGAAACCTGGTTTATTTTTTCCTGAGCGATGCCGTATTTGCTTTTCAATTTGCCAGAACGCAGGCTCAGAAGAAAAAAGAGTCCTCGACGCAAGGCGAGGGGTAGTATTTTTAGAAATAAAGGCATCCTGGACTTGCTGCCCTCTACTACAGATAGTACACACGCTGGTGCCTTGCCTGGCAAAAAGACCGTCTTTCTGTTCTAGCCGCTTAAATAACGCGCCAGATTAAATTCGACGGATCGGTTTGGCTGGGTGTATTTTTAGATAGTTCCAAAGTGTGTAAAAACCAAACCCGCGTAAAATTCCATACACATCCAAAGGAAAAAGCTCCACTGCAAAATTTGACATTACATCGGTCTTCAAGAAATAATTTGTTCATCTCATTTCCTTTCCCCCCGCTTGCTTCCCAGTCCCGGTATATTGTATTTTCCTGTCCGTAATTCTTTTTAAATAGCTGTTTGAGGTAACGTATAGACACAAAAACATTTTCTCATTTGCTCCCTCCCCCCCCGCCCCCCTTTTCTGTTTTCAATGTACCAAAAGAGGAAAAAATATCCAAGGCAAACCCACATAACTGTAGCAAACTGTTTCTGAGCAAGTCATAATAATGAACAACACATGATCTGAAATGCGATCAGCAAACATATACTTATGCCAAGGAATTTTTGCCATTCACATACCAAGGTTCTGTAAATCAGTAAACCACGGCGGAGGAGCCCCCGGCACGGCGAGGGGAGGAGCAGGAGCAGGAGCAGGAGATGGGCCACCCCAGCAGAACGGTCTTGGTCATAGAGCAGGGAGTAGCACCAAGTTTTCTGTCTTCCACCTTCCTCCTCTTCCTCTCAGTCCACGCACCAAAACGTAAAACCAACGAGCAGACCTTTAAAGAGGGAACATGCAGCCTGAGACACCTTCAAAAGCAAAAGCAGGCGAACAAGTAGCAAAGGAATGAAATTTCATGGCAACATGTTTTATGGGTTTGGTGTTGCTATTTTTTTTTTTCTCCTCGAAGCACCCCCATCTCACACAGAACCGAAATGTAAATTACTTTCTGGTCCTAATTGGATTTAATTATTTCTTTAGGAGAGGGTGCGTGGGAGGNNTAATTATTTCTTTAGGAGAGGGGGGGTGGGAGGGGGTGGGAATGGCACACAGCTGGCCTAACAAAACAAAGGAGGCAGAAAACCCTCACTTTCCCCCATGTTGGCTAATAAGCGGCGCAGAGGATCTTAGCTCTGGCAAGCAAATGGAGCGCTCTGTAGACCTGGGGAAGGGGTAAGAGCTGTCTGCAACCTGGAGCGCCATGCAAAACCTGCTCTAGCGCACCTTAAAGTGGTTTCCTATCAATTTCTGGAAGTGCCCTGTTTTCTGGAGCACCCAGTCTGACCCTTCCCTTGACCCCAGTCGCCAGCCCCGTGGTGAGACCCAGCCTTGTTCCTGGGCTGTGCATCCTTCCCATCGTCTGGGAAGCACCAGCCTCCGCTGGGACAGGGACGAGGGATGGATTTGGGTCCCTGGCACTTGGTGGGGTGTTACGGGGTGATCAGGGAAGATGGGAGATGACTGTGCCCCCCAGATGGGGTCTGGGGTGGTTGGGAGGTGGCAGCGAGGTCCGGGCGAGCTGATGGTACTTTGTAGGTTGATGGCACGTTGCGCCCGTGGATCTCAAAGCGCTTTACAAGCTTTAATGAATGTGACCACTAACGTGATTTATAGTGCGATTCATTATTGGTATTGGAGGGACTGTATTCTTATTTTGTCATTTGCTGTTAAAATTAATACACTCCATGCTGGCTATAAAAGTGTATTTGCATTTAATTGCAAGTCAAAATGAATTAGTGGATATGATTTAAACCCCAACTCACTCCTTAAAAAGAAATCTTTGGTGGGGAAGGGAAAATCAAGCTCCGTGCTGGATTTTTTTGGTGGATGTAGGGATGGAAAGAGGGGTCGGGGAGCAGAGGGGCCAGGAGGGGGCTCGGCTCCTTTTTGTTATGAGGTTTGGGTTTGGGTTGGTTTTTTTTCAATGCTTGAGGTTGCTTTCAGCGAGAAATGCCTTTGCCAGGAGGGGCTTAGGCAAAGTGGTCAAGCACATCTGCTCCTGGGAAGGTAGGGAAGAAAAGAGGTTACTAGTAATAGGGCAGCAGCACAAAGGGAAAATTGTACACTGGAGGCATTAGTCTCCTCGGCGGTGGTGTGGCCAGACTGGTTTAGCAGACAGGATGATAGATTGCTTTGTCAAGGGTCCCAGGGTGTGCCCTGAACTTGAAGCACTTTGTTTATCTTGAATAGAAAGGGAAAAGCACAGACATAATCGATGTCTAGTTTTTTTTTCTTTTTTTTTTTTAGGAGGGAGGAAGAGGGAGAGGAGGGAGCGAGAAGGGGGGTGGTGCTAGGGGGGAGGCCCTGGCTGTGGCTCTCCATTAACAGATGAACTTGGCTGAAGTCCAGAGTTTGATGAGAGAGTGTCACAGCCCCGGAGCCGGCCAGCCTTTTCAATAATTTTCCTTTTTTTTTTTCTTCCTCTTTTTTTAATACCTGCTGACTGTACATCAAGTGCTCCCAGGTCTTTTGGCTAAAGGCAAGAAGAGAGAGAGAGAGGGGGGCAGGAGGGGGAAAAAGACACAGCTCCATTTTTTCCCTCTGAACCAGTCGAGACCAGTCCCTTGGCCACGCACGCAGGTTCTATCATCTTTCCTGGCTCGCTGTTGGGGAAAAAAAAGAGTTGTCACCGTGCCAGTAACCTGAGGGCCCAGCACACACACAAAAAAAAAAAAAAAAAAAAGAGAAAAAAAAAAATAAAGAAGAAGGGGCTTGGTGTTCTGAGAGGCAAATTAAACTCCGAGAGTGAGTGAGTGAGAGCAGGAGGGGCGTGCGCGTGTCAGTGAGGTTGCAGGAGTTAAATTCAGGGGTAAAAAGCATCTGTCAAGGCAATCCCTGCCTGGGGAGGGCGAACCCGGGGGATGGGTGGAGCGCAGGTGGACGACAGCACCTTTACACGGTGGCTTCCACCCGTTTAAATAACTCTGCAAGAAAAAAATGAGATCGCCCCCCGACGCAGGCCTGCTTGGCGCGGAGGTGGCCGCGCTTCCAGCCTTCACGCAGCGGCGCGACGTTATACTGGGCCGCGCGCGACACTGGGCCGCTTTCTCGTAACGAAGGCGAGTGGGGGATCTTTACTGGGTTATTACCGCTGCTTCTTCTTAAAGTTTGGTGCTTTGGAAGGGGCAGGTTCGGCAGGGAGGTGGGCAAGGGGTTTGCGACGGGCGCTACCTTGGAGCTCGCGGCGTGAGCGCCCGGACGGAGCTTCCCAAGGGCGCCTGGCTGAGGGCGTGGGTGGCCCCAGCGCGCCGGCGACTTGGCAACGCGGTCTCAACTCAGGGTTGCTTTGGGTGTATTTTTTCGGTTTCTGATTATGCCGTCTCTTTCTGACAGTTGTTCAGCTACTTACCAGTCTTGGCAGGAGGCTGAGCCTGTAACATCCTGACATTTTTTTTTTCGCTTTTTAACAGGCCGGCCTCATCGTGCTGGAGTGAACAGCAGCTTAGCTGCGTTTCACTCCAGCTGATTTGAATAACGTGTGCTCTGGTCAAACAAGAAACTCCTCAAAGGAAGATCTCAGAGCCTTGTTTTCCGTCCCGCTGACACCGGGTGGGTTTCAAAATGCACGGAAAGGGCATAGCCTGGAAAACTGGTGCTGCCAAGGGCGGCGCTTTCAGAGACGCAGAGGGTAGGTAGGAGCAGGTCACTCGCCCATCCTGAGCCCCTTCTGTGGGCTCCCAGCGTCACACCTCGCTGGGAATCAGGAGGTTTGCTTAGTACTCGTGGCTCTGTCTCCAGCGACCATCCCTGCTGGAAGTGGCATAAACACAGGGATGGCTTTTTGCCCGGCCACCTCACTATGTGTGGGGCATCCAGGTCCATGAGTCCTCGTTTCTGAGGGCTGGTTTTGAGGTCCCTTGTTACCTCTCCTTCCCCCTCGCGTTTTTATCTAGCGGTTGATGGTGTGTGGCGCGCTGAGCTCTGCTCTGTGGGAGAAAGCACAAAGGCTGGGAAGAGGCTGTGGGATACGGCTCCACGGTGCTGGGTGCCAGGGATCTGGAAGGCTCCCTCCTGAAACTGGTTCTTCCCTTGCTCTCCATGTTGCGTGTCAAACCGTAACTGGTTTGATTGTGAACTTCCCAGCGACTTGGCACCCCTGTATTGTTCCCCCGGGCGTTTGCCTACGCACGTGCAGAGCTCCTCGGTGCGATGCCTGCACAGGACTCCCTGTTATCTGCTGATCGTGGTGTTTACCTTTACGGGCATCCATTACATGAGGACCTGAGAGCCTCGGAGATGTTAACGAATACACCCTCGTGGTACTGGGGTGAGAATAGGCAGCTCCTGTTGTACAGCACGGCGCTGGTGGGCTGGCTCACCCCGGGTGAGGCACAACGGGGCCGAGAGCCTGGTGCTGACCCTGCCGCGCTGCCCTTTCTTTGCTTCTGAAGCTGGGATAGTAAAGACGTGGTCACGTTTTCAACTGACTCTTTGACAAGACCTTTCTCCTTGTGAGGGTTCTGTGCTGCTTCTTTGGCTGCTTCACCTCTGGCCCTGCGTTGAAGCCCTGTGGAGATGCGGGTGCTTGGTCTGGGGAGCACGTGCTTGGATGTGGCCGCTCCAGCACCCCATCCCTCAGGGAAAATTCACCCTGGACATCTTTGGGGAGGTAATGGGCTTCGCATGGGTTCCCTGCATTTAGCTAAAGGGCATCGGTGGCAAAGGTATGACCAAGAGACACGGCGGTGACCTTTAGGTCAAGTACCTGTGTCTGGAGAGCCCACGATAAATCTCGTGCAGTGGGAACAATGGGGCTGTAACAGCGCTGCGGCCGATCGGGCGAGCAGGCAGCTGGCTAAGAGGCTGCCGGGGAGCGCTGTAGTATTTCTGCTCCACGCTGATTGAAACGTCGACTAAAAATCAATGTTGTTGACTAGCGATAATTTACAGTTTTCTCGGTGCTAAGTAGCCGCGCGCGCAAGGATGCGCTCGTCGCGCCAGGGTGAGCGCCCGGTGGTCCGGGAGCAGCGCGGAATCAGATGCGTTATAGGTCAGCCCTTTATTTGTTTCATCACGACTTTTACACAGTTGTCAAGTAATTTATGGCTGCTTTCACGTTGTCAAACATTTTCATTGCGGCTTCTTCTTAACACACTCCTGACACAAACACGGCTGCTGTAAAGACACTGTATTGTTTCATAATCTGAGAGGAGGACTATAAAACATCAAATTACACTATCTTCAGGCTAATCTAAATGCACTACAGATTGAAATCAGAGCTCATTTGTCCCTGATGCAAATTATTAAGTTCTAATTATAAATATCCATTTAATTACCCCATACATTTTTATTCTGCAGACCTTCTCAGCAATTCTGTCTGAGATACAGTAGATGTATAGGAGAAAATCTGCAGTAATTAATGTGCATTTCCTAAATAATAAAGAACAAACACGAGCCACTTTGTTCGTGGATGACATATCCGCGCACACATTTTTAGCTCTCCGTGTCGCGGCGTCAGACGCTGAATGCTAATTCCAAAATAATTGGAAAAGACAAAAAATTAAAGTTTGGAGGTTTATTTCCTTCCCTTTCTGAGTATTTCAGCACCTTGTGATCTCCCTGCTCAAGCAACGAAGGTGGCTAGGGAGAGTATGGTGGCATGTTCCCCTCCCTTGTCTCGTGGAGGTGCTGGCCCTGAAGTCTCCTCGTACTGGAAGCCCCGTGAACCAGATACATCTCAAAATAAACCAAACCAAACCAAGGGAACCACTTTTTGCCACACCAACCTCTTCAGTTTTTTGGTTTCGTGCCCAACAGCAGCCAAGCAGGTTAGAAAAGCCCGTCTAGAACAGCAGCGGAGGATGCTCGCGGTGCCCTCCCTGCTTCTGCGCCCATGCAAAACCCAAGGGCAGGGGCAGGCGTGGAGGAAAGCATCTGCTGGGGCAGGTTGTACTCAGAGTTACCTCGGGCAGAAGTCCCGAGTGGCTCCCCTGCAGCCACGAGAGTCACTCGGTAGGCGTAAAGGAGCTTAGGATCAACCCGTTATGGTTGTTTATGTTCAGATTAGCAGAGAACCTCGTCTAAGTTCCAGGGAAGAACTTGGAGAACGCAGCAGGCATCAGCTGGAGCCTGGATGCAAGTGATGTCTGTCAGGAATGGCCAGGGCGGTGCACGTGGGTGTGGGGGACCCAGCTACGTATATGGGGTGAAAATCTGGCTGCGCAGTGGTTAATGCGAACGTTACCACGGGCTGCCTCGTGCTGCGGATTTATACCCCTATTTGCATCTGCTTTCTGGGTGATAGAGTCGGATTTCTGGAAAGGGGATTTGTTATGGCATCGGTAACGATCAACGAGAATTAGCTTTGAATTTTCGCAGATACGTGTTCCACCAAAGGTCCATTCAGTTCGTCAGATAAGGAGCTGCGGGGCTGCAGGAGTGTCCTCAATTCCCGAGTAACTTTGGCCTCACTGTAATCGTTTTTATCTCAAACTCTGGCCTGGAGTCACGGGGCACTAGGAAGGAAATCCTGAAAGTGTAAAAAGTGCTGGTAGGAGCCTAAGGACCTTTATATAAAGAAACCAAACAAAATTCAAGCCTGAGTTCATAAATAAAAGAATAATTATCTTGGCTTTCCTAACAATGCATATTTTTTTTGGGAAATATCAGCCTGTCTTTTTTTCTTTCTGTACCACAGTTACTATACTGCTTTGAAACATGGTTGTGGAGGGTTTTTTTGCGATTCCTCTGTAGCGCAGTCACCGTGCAGATAAAACTGTTGGAGATTTTGCATCTTATCGTGTCTGTTATGCAGAAATTTAAACTGGAGCCTGACCTCGCAGTCGGCTGGTGAGCGAGCCACGGCGCGGGCTTGCGAGCGCTTTAATTCCTGCACCATCTGCTTTTTACCTGAGCAGCTGAGTGCGTCTCTGCTCGTGGAGTTGTTGTCTGGAAAGTAAACTACGGAGATCCCATCACCCGTAGTAGCATTTCGTAGCTCAATACTCCTTGCCTATTATTATTATGACTATGATTATATCCTACAAATGCATCGGTCATTGTATTGCTAATGTATGGTAGGGTGCTCCGGCTAGGACAGGCTCGGCTGGCTAATGGGGTCACTCGTGTCAGGGTGTGATGTATGGATTATGTTTACCGTGGCATGTTTTGTTTGCGAGCGAGGCTGTGGGAATGGGGCAGATGATGAATGAAGATCCTCCCCGGTTTCACTCTCATCCATGCTGTCGCAAGTCTCCAATGCAATAAAGAGTTTCTTCCGATGGAGAGGTATTTAGATGCCTGTAGTGGACTTAGAAAGAAGCTTTGGGTCTGTGGCTGACCTTGAAGGTGTGATAGTCCACCGCTTTGGTATTTTTGGTTAGAGCTCTTACGTGACCCAGAGGAATGCTTGGAATTTGTTGTGGAAACCTTGGAAGTGTGTGAACCGTCCAGTGAAATAATTTGCCTGGCTGATACATTGGTCTGTTTTCTGTCTTTGGGCCTCCACGTGTCAACTCGGCGATCTTCATCACCAAAACACAACCAGCCAAATAAGCCTGTGCGTGTGCTGTCATGGACCCCAGTGACGAATGTCTTCAGAAGCATTCCTTACCCTCCAAGATGCAAGTAAAACATTAATTCTCTTAAAAATCAAGGATGGCCTTATCCTCTGGCCGTCTGGCTTGTCACCAGAAGTACGCTCGGAGCCTCTTGCTGGTCTCTCCCGTGGGTCCCACTTTCCCTTTCCCTCTCCGTGCATCCGTTTAAATGGACAACTGTGGTCTGTGCACAGGTTCTTCGTACTTATTTTATCTCCTGAAAGAGACAAGAGTCCAACAAGCTTTTACCCACCGAGTCTATAGAGAAAACGGCCAGGCAATTTTTGTTTCAATCTAGGCGTCTCTCCGGAGCGCTAGTTCCAGAGACTGATCAATAGGTTTTATTGTAGACCTCACTGTCTCTAAAAGCACCGTGACCTTATCCTGTCTAAAAATAGCATTTGCTCTTGCTGCCTGCAGAACCTTGACCTGTGAAAACCCATTTGGAGCATAACTGACACGTGCAGTCAGCTGTGCATCCAAGACCCTTGTACGCCCCGGGAGAAAGCTCCCCCTGCTCCTTGTAGCCCTTGTCGGGAGGAAGGAGAGAGGGAGGGGTGCGCGGGTGGATGAGGTGTCCTGCTCCCTCAGGAATCCCAAGGCGGATGAAGGCTGGTCTTCCTCAGCTCCTGAGCAAGGCTGTGGGTAACACGAGCAGTGGGACATGAGCACCTCTGAGCATCCGTCCCCTTCTTTTGGGAAGAGCCTTGCATGCGAGCCCAAGCGCACGTTCACACCAGCACCACGTGTGTGGCGTGAAGAGCATGCTGTCTGTGAGATGTGGCTTTGCTGTTGCTACTGGGAGAGTTACTTTAACACCCGTTCTGGAAAACATGGCCTGCTTTTCTTCCAAACTGCTCTTCTTAGGCTTGGACAACAGAAGGAAGGTCACCTAAGTTAAACCAGATCAGTGGGTCGGTTTTATTCCTTAAGGCAGTTCCCAAGTGCAGGGTGAGAGAGGAGAGCTCAGCGTGGATTTTGGTGACCTACTGATGCATCGGAGTGGCTTGAAGTAGCCACCAGGTACTTATTGCCTACAGCAACATCTGGCAGAGAAGCTCCCTCTCATGCACATGTGTATCCTCTACCAGAAAGGGGCCATTTGATGTTTTCCATGGAAATGAAGAGATGTGGGAGAAGACGACCCCACCGCCCCTCCCTCCTCGCTGCGGCCGGGCTGCCTGGCAAGGGTTAACCAGCCTCCCCCGGTGAGCAAGGTCTGGTGCTGAGCCTCTGGGAGATGAAAAGGGAAGGGAGCTATGATTGCAGAGCTGTAAAAAGGTGGCATTTTGTTCTCCTGCTAACAAAAGCCAGGACTATTGTTGCCTCCGAGCTTGAAAGAGAGGTCACCGGTGGTATTAGTGCAGCTAATCACATAAGAGGCCGGGTGGGCTTGGCGCACGGCGTCGTCTGCCGCTGGCGGGGCTGAGACCGGCCACCCCGGGCTGTTCCCAGGCACAGGTTCCTCTTTGGTTACACAAAATGTCCGCTCCCGTTCTCCTAATGCGTAGGCTATTATTAGCTGGTGTCACTCAGTTATCTGAGAGTGGCGCTTTTAGCTGCCATCTAAGTGCCTGACACTTGGGTTTACAGCAGATTAAATTAAATTTTAGGCTGGTTTGGCTTTATTGGGCGCAGACAAAAGGAGCAGCTGCCGTGGAAATGTAATCTGGCACCGGCGCGGGTGGGGAGCCCTAGCTGGTCTTCCCCTCTGGGCTTGGAGGGTCTCAACATGAGGGCGGCTATTTTGGGAGCGACTACCTAAAACGCCACCCCTTGGAGCGTGGACGTGTGTGTCCCCAGCTCAAGGCCAGACTGTGTCCCAACCAGCCAAAGCAGGTGGAGATGGAGAGCGTTTAGACGGGACCAGCTGGCAGGCGTGCACCAAAGTGGCGCTTACCTTCGGAGTGTCCGTCCAAAGGGTGCAGTGCAAAGCCCGTCATAAGTATTGTTTATTTACCGATGGGTCTGTTGGGGCAATCCTCTCTGTACCTCTTTGAGGTACTGGTGAGGCCACACCTCCAATACTGGGTTCAACTTCGGGCTCCTTCTTGGAAGGACAATGAGGGGCTGGAGCGTGTCCAGAGAAGGGCAGCAAAGTTTGTGAAGGGTCTAGAGCACAAATCTGTCGAGGAGTGGCTGAGGGACCTGGGATTGTTTAGCCTGGAGAAGAGGAGGGTCAGGGTGATTCTATGGCTCTGATTTCATTCTTTTTTTTTGCTGCTGGGCACATTTCTGTCTTACTTATTTTTGGCTGAAAAGTGGCAGACATGCAAGAAGATTCTACAGAAGTTTATTCTGCCCTAGAAGTGGATCAGGTCAATGCCAGGTCCAGAAGTTTGTCAGAGATGCAACTGTCTTAATGGCGAAGTGTCGCTGTGGGTGCATGGCACGAGGGGTAGTCATCCCGAGTTGAAATGTGGGAGGAAAAGCGTTAAAAAACAGGATCCACCTTGGAGACCGGGTTCT
>WEIS01091637.1:10885-22772 GCA_013389965.1 Todus mexicanus
AATAATAAAAAATTAAGCATTGTATAGTTTGACAATGCCATCTGTCTGCAATCGTTATTTATATCCAACTAACATTAACTTGCTGCTTGAGTATCTGCTTCTGTGTATGAACCGGAATGTGTTTCAGTCATGTTCTCAGTCCTTTCCTTTACTTTTCACAAGCAGAGTAGAAAATGTAGCCCAAATTAAAACTACAAGAGAGGACTGATAGGATTATTTGATAGAGCACTAACCTGATAAGGCCTTCTATTTTATTTTCAGTTTGCAAGCATATTGTGTGTCAAAGAAGATCTGTTTGTAGTAAAATATGGGCGATTAGGTATATGTACATACATGAATATACTTTCCTTCATAAAGATGTTAATATTTCATTGGACTGCAATGATTTGCACATGCTGTTGCTTATAGAATAAGATTTCCAACATATCACGAGTCTTCTTTACCTGTTTATTTGCAGCTTCTTTTTTTTCCCAGTCCAATACTAAAAAAAAATACTTAGGCAGATACTCAGCGTTAAGTCAGGTAAATGAAATTGCAGAGCCTATAAATGTGCTTAAGCCTTGGTCCTTCATTTGTTTGGGAAAGACCAACATTTAGGAAGCACAGCCATTAAATTTTTACTTTTATTCACCTGTTTGTATTTCTACACTTTTCAAGTTCAATTACATAGCTACCTGAAAAGAGAAAAACCAGGAGAACATACCAGGCATTGTCTGCATCGTTCACCTCATGCTACAGACAGGCTCCTGTGAACTCCCTCTAGTGGGCACAGAGTAAATCTGCTAAAGAGTTGCTCGATTTATTCTGAGAAATTATAAAAAACTTAAACAAAACCCCCTAAAAGCCCTAAACGCAGAAAACCTTGTGATCAAAGCTAAGCAGGTAATTGGATTAATGCATTAAACCCATTAAAAACTAACTTTTGGGAACTACTTCTCATCTAAATATGAAAATAAATTGTGGATTTCCTTATAAGCAAAATTTTAGGATTATGAAATAACTGTGACAGTATATAATATATAATCTGAGAGAGAACAGACATTCTGGTTAAGTACACAAGAAATACTTTAGCTTATTCTGCTTTTACTCCACATAAGAAGAATATTTTGTTGAAGAAAGCTTAAAGAATGAATAAAAAATTAAAAAAATTAATTTTTTTAATTCCTTGGATCGTCAAGAAGATCACTAGTGTGTGTAGGTTGTTTGAAAGACACCAATGTCAATGGCTTTGAGAGCTATGATTCCAGCTGTTGAAGACAACTGCTTTTGCCCATCTAGCCATTTCCTGGCTGGTAGCTGCTCTATTTTGCAAGACAATTTATACAAAACCTAACTGATGTTGTAGGATGCAACAGACTATCCATGCAAAGCCGCTTATAAGGCTGTTATTTAGACCCTAAGGACAGTCACAGTGAAAAACTTTTAATTCTACCACTGATTGATAAGAAATAGTTAGGAAAGAACAGTGAGAATAGGTAAACATAAACCATTTCTTGATCTGCAGTTGAGCGGTTTACTGAAAGATTGTCTTCATGTTTAATGGCTATTGAGAGGCACATTATTGATTTAGAGAGTCTGTAATTACATCTTCTGCTTTGTTCTCTACTTGTTTTCTGAATATTCAGATTGCCTTTTTGACTTATCTTTGAGAATTGAACTGATGTTCTTGTAAAGCCATAATAATTCTAACTTATCTGACTGGCAGTAACTTGTTCAGAACTCATCTTTGCCAGTATACAGTTCGGTGATTTTTTTCCCCCACACATAAGACATTTACATAAACTGAAATCCAGCTGTCATTTTATCATCCTTACACTCAACATTGCAAGTTCTTTCTGCAAGTTTCCACAGTCAGTGTTCTGTTTAACATACTGGTGTCTTTTTTCCATTCACCTTTAAATTTGAATCAGTGTGAAAATGAATCCTGGTATTATATTAGCAAGAACTGACATATTTCAGAGTAAAAACCACAACAAGTGGGAGTTTAGACTGTAACAGTTTTCTGGCTCAAGACAGTGTCTCATGTAAATGAAATGCAGACATCAAGCCTTACATTTGATGTTTATCCTACTGAAATTTTAAAAGAATTATTTTTTCCTCTGTTCCTCAATGATATAATAGATTTGATGATTTTAAGAAAATTAGAGTAAGAAACACAATATAACAGTAAATTGATGT
Organism: Todus mexicanus; assembly: GCA_013389965.1. Taxonomy (NCBI): domain Eukaryota; kingdom Metazoa; phylum Chordata; class Aves; order Coraciiformes; family Todidae; genus Todus; species Todus mexicanus. Next base: position 13,064 of record WEIS01091637.1, read on the forward strand.
ATTTTGAATTTACAAGAGACAAACTGAAAATTGACATTGAGAGGAAAGAAATCAAAACCCAGGTTAATTCCTCCCAATTTGAAACATGAAAACCCCAGTCTTCCAGGTGTTTAATGAAGCTTTTAGTCACCGCACACAGGAACCCACTGGGATCCACACAATGATCCTAGACTATTACTTTCTCTATGTGCTTTTTGGATGCATGTGATTTTTTTTGCATCTAATGTACATGTACTTCCCACTGACAAAAACTGGAGAAACACAACACTGAACTACAACATTTTTCAGTAAAAATTATTTTTTGGCAGACTGCTTATCAGCCAAGGTATATACTTTTTATTGAAACCCAAGATGAAACCCACTTTTATCATTGTCAGTTAATTTCTCCACAAAGAATAAAATGTTCTCAAACATTTGCTATGCAGGGAGGTGAAAGCGATTCCAGCCTGGCAAACTCAGTCCTTCTGTCACATCTGCAACAATGGTGCTGTTTCACTATTGAACCAAGTGAAACTAAGTGATAAGATAAGTCTCTGAATCTCCAACTATGTAGTTTAAAAAAAAAAAAAGTTTAATTTCTGTTATTTCACTTCACTGCCTCCTAAAAATCAAATTAATTTATAACTATAGATGCAATTTTAGGCCATCATAGATTTTCTAACCTTTCAGAAATATTACCACATCTTTAGTTAAGTGTGCAGTTGTCTTATGTTTAGCTTGCATTCAGGGCTAAACTACAGCAGGTGTTCTATCACTTAATGACTCCTCCCCAGCAGAAAAGTGGAATCAGGATAAGGAGAGGAGACTCACAGATTGAAATGATAAATGGATTTAACAAAACAGCCAAACTAATATTAATGCCAATATGAAGTATCCAAAGTTATACTCAGCCCAGTCAACATATAGCAGCACAATAAACAGGAAAGCAGTCCTCAGGAGTAGAATGACAAGCAAACCTCTCCAGGGATTGGAGAAGCAGAGAGAAGAGAAGAATCTAAAGAAGAGAAGAATCTAAAGAAGAGAAGAATCTAAAGAAGCCAACAAGCAGGAGCTCCTGTCCTTACCAAACCTCCCTCTTTATACTGAGCATGGCATTTATGATGCAAGATACACCTGTAGCCAACTCAGGTCAGCTGCCCTGGCTGGCTCCAAACTGCCGGTGGCCTGCAGACTGTGGCTGGCCTAGGATTACCAGGACAGAAGTAATTAATCCAAGCTGAGGCTACAACTATGTCAATGAATTTTGATGTCCTTCCCTCCTCCAAACTTTTGAGAGAAACTTCACATGTATTATTAAGTGAAACCCCACCCTCCATGAATATCTATATGGGCCTGCTATATTATTTTGTTTTAAATTAGTTACAACTAAAAGAAGATTTGGAAGAACCATAATACTGTTTCCAAGAATGGAATAAGAATTCACTCCAGAAGATATTACACAAATAAAAGAAATATAGTGTTGCATAACTAAAAATTATAACTGTAAACCAATTATTTCAAGTACTCCTGCCCTATTGTTTGGAGTTACAGTACTATGCCAAAATCTTCCACACAAATGGATAATTTGTGTCTATCTGAAGGTATGAGATTTACTTTCATTGTATTCTGACAGCTACCCATACGATTATGTATTATGATTATTCAGTATCTCAAAGCTGTTATCAGTCACTATACTCTACCCAAAATTGTTGCTTTCTGGTCTCTTGCCTGTAATTCTGTTTTCCCCAAACAGTAAATGCAGCCAAACAAATCTATTATATTCCTTGGCATTTTGTTTTTTTGGCAGAGCTACTGGGTTATTTAAAAAAAAAAAAAAAAAAGAAGCCCTCAATCATAAACATAAATGGGATATAAAAATTAAAAAGAATACTTAAAGTTTCATTTACAAATAAGGTGAATTTGAAAAATTTATGGAAAAATATTCCTGTTTACCTAGCATTCTTGAAATGTAGTGCATTCTTCCCTCTTGTTAAGCATCTTGAAGGGCATCCAAGGAAATGCTGCTGCAGTATTTTCTATGCTAGGATCCCGAGCAATTGAACTGTGAACCAATCACTTCTCAATGGAATGGTTTCCAGCTGGGAAAATTACTTTGAATGACAATCCAGCCAATGTCAGGGATGGGGATGTGAATTGCCTCCCAGCCTATTGCTATGAGACGTGCTATTGTGTAGATTACACTATTTGCAACAAATAACCGAGCATCTTTTGTAGCACATGCAGACTGCTTGTCATTTCTTCTTGTAAAGAAGACATGGCCTTATGCTGTCCAATGGGTTACACTGGTATGGTTTAAGAATGACATAGATAAAGTAAGAAGAAGAACTTACTACCTATCACTTGTTTTACAAGAAGTAGAGGTCATACTACTGAACAGAATACATGGATTTTTCACATATTAGAAATGCTAAAATACAAACCTCATTGCTAGCCCCCTTTGAAGGCTATAAAGATGATCAGGAGACTGAAGTATCTCTTACAAGGAAAGACTGGGAGAGCTGGGGCTGTTTAACCTGCAGAAGACTGAGAGGGGATCTTATCAATGCTTATCAATACCTAAAGGGCGGGTGTCAAGAGGATGGGGCCAGACTCTGTTCAGTGGAGCCCGGCAACGGGACAAGGGGCAATGGGCACAAACTGGAACACAGTGGGTTCCATTTAAATATGAGGAAAGTCTTCTTGACTGTGAGGGTGGCAGAGCACTGGAACAGGCTGCCAAGACAGGCTGCGGAGTCTTCTTCTCCAGAGAGATTTAAAACCCGCATGGATATGATCTTTGGCAACTTGGTCTATGTGAACCTGCTTTAGCAGGGGGTGTTGGACTAGATGATCTCCAGAGGTCCCTTCCAACCCCTACTGTTCTGTGATGCTGTTATTCTGTGATAGTGGATGAACTCAAAAGCATCAGAGTTAGAAAATGGATTTATTTCCCTATTTTGAAACGGAATCAGTACTCAGTGTCTATGAAACAAGGTGGTCCAAATTTGGCTTCCAGATTAGGGAACATCTGCAGTGGTGTTTGCAAGAGGCTAGGAAGCTATACCAGACAAAAGGAATTTTTAAATATTCCTGGTTTCCTATATGTTTTTCCCTAAGCATCTGTTGCTGGACACTACTGCACGAGAAGAAGAACCTTTGGTTTGACCCTGTTTTTGTCTTCATATTTTATCTGCTGTATGTTGTTAAATAACTATCTTAGTAAGAAGTGTGTCTGAAGCAGCAGAGCTCATTTATTTTATCTCACTACAGGAGTGCTGACAGAATTGCTTTCTCCTCCTCATAAACTGGGTACAGACATCACAGGATTATTCTGTGCTTTGAGAGAGGGAAAGTACTCGCAGAAGACTGACTGTGCCTCAAAAAATGACCATGAAGGACCTGGACTGCTATGTATATACAAGCATGCTGCTTCTGTCCAACACTGCTGATGTAATGTACATCAATGGATGTTGTTTTGTAAAGCGGTCCATGGTCAAAATAACCCCAAGACTCCACTGGTGGCATCAGCCTGAGCCACATGTTGATCAGCTGTGTTTTTCTACTACTTTCAATATTTCTCCTGTCACTGAAGTGACTGAGGAAAACACTCCCTGTGCTCTCAGTCCTTTAACCAATTGTCCCAGTACCCTAAAGTCCTTCTTAATCGCTTTTGGCCTTCTGTCTGCAACATCATCACTACCAACCTGCATAGCCAGTAACAGGTAACAGAGGATCACATCAGACAAGGGAGTTTCCTGGTGATGCCTCTAACCCAGGCCCCAGGGAGGCAGCAGACTTCCTTGTGGGATGGATCTGGCCGGCATATTGGGCCCTCTGTTCCCCTCAGAAGGGAACCACCTTTGAAAATGACTGTCTTTTTTGTCTTAATGCAAGACAACCCCCTGGATGGACCTTCATCTCTATCCTCATTTGCTTGGCCCTCAAGTTCCAGAGCCGTATTCCTGTTGTGCAAGGGCAACTGGGAAGGTGAGGGAAGCCAGGAATGGATTTACCAGCCCCCCTGCGCAGGGACCCATATCCATTGCCCCCATCTTTTAGGTCCCCTCTTTTTTCCCAGTGGCAAGAGGGGAGGGGATCCTCTGCTTCTTGGGGAGCCTCCATCCGCTGCCTTTGCCTCAGGGGGTGGCTTCACTAATGCATCATTCCCCTGACCACCCCGCATACAGGGGGTGTCTCTGCCACTCTCCAGTACCAGTGCCACACTCAGGCTCTTCCTGCAGCCGGAGACCTGCCCAGCCCCATCTTGGTGTGGGAGCTCCCTCTCGATCCCACATTCCTTCTTTAAGAATTGCTTTAGGACAATTGCTTTCAAACGAGTGGTGACCATGGCTGGGTCCTCTTTAGGGAGGGTGATGACCACTACCTGAATTCACCTCTCCAGCCAGGATGGGGGCCCAGTTCCCCCCAGTCGCACTCCCCTCTGGCTCTGGTGGAGCTCCCGGCTCCTGCCCCGCGTTCTTCTCTGCAGCTGCCGCTCCCACCCCGCGTCCCGCTCTGGCTCCTACACAGGGCTCTGAGCCCTGAGCCCAGCGCCCCGAAAGGAGCTCCCCAGGGGATGCCCTGCGTGGCGCAGACTCACTGTTTGTTCACTCAGGGCCCTCCCGAAGGGTTCTTTTATGACGGGGTGGTCTCGGCAGCGCCTGTTGGCATTACCGCCGCGCTTGGAGCTGCCGCCCGGGGTGCCGGCTCCATCCGGGTCCGTCAGCAGCCGCCACCAGCTCTGGCTCCAGCACAGCCTAGGCTGGCCGGTATTCTACAAGTCCCTTTAAGAGCCCCTTGCCAGCTCTTTTCGCTGCAATTCCCTTCCCCAGTGTAGACTGGCCTGCACTGGAGCTGGCTCCTTGGGGCACTTGGTTCATCGTGACATTAATTTTCATTCAGTTAGCAATAAAAAGGCATTTTAGTGTGCTTTTCAGATACAAGTTCACTACATACAACAGACGAGNACTGATTACGGTTGCAGCTATCTTGCTACTCAAAGAATCAGAACAAGTGCAGTGGAGTGCCCATCTGAACCAGAATGAATACAGCAAGGGATGTAAGTGGAGAGCATCATGACCTTGAGGGGAATAGCAAAAGCATGTAGAGAGAAAACATGAGGGGTAAGTATTTGTGTACTCACAGAAGGGTCTGTCGTTTAGCTGACAGCTTAGTGTTGGCTAAATAATACAAATAATTAATATTTTCGCATTAGTACTTTAGTAAATAAATATGCATACATTGATACAACTAAAATTACCTGAAGACATTAGACTGCTAATCAGCTAGCTGCACATCTGCCAAATTAGTAGATAACCCCAAGCAGTCAAAGATCTCAACGATGGGGAAGAAGCCATGCACATGAGAGACCATTCAAAATAACTATATGGTACATAGTAAGGGTATTCCAGAGCATGCTGCATATCAACATACATGTAACTCATTATACTTAATTACAATAAATATACGAAGAATAGTTTGAAATCTGATGACAAAATACAAACATGTAGTATGATTCCTTTTCCTCAAAAAAACCTTGAAAAGAGGAACAGTCAAAAGTAAACGACTATGCATTTGCATATATATTCTCATTTGAAATATACTTTTAAAGGACTTTTATTCTTCCCTGAATTAAAGAGTACAGTTTTTATAAAGCAATTTTTCCACATAACGCACACCTGTACTGTCCCTCTTGGTGATTTTCTGCTAATTAAAATTACTACTTAGCAGTGGCAGTGGTTTCTATGAGATGTCCATACTTACAAAAATAAACAATATTGATTTTTAGTTGAATTCTTTTTCTTGAGTCATAAAATTAAAACTATACTTTTATTTTAAGACATTTAGATCTAGAAATATACTTGTGGTTACTTCTTTTACCGAAACTAAAATAATGCGCAGACAAAGCAACATATGGCACCCTAAGTAGTTTCAGAATATTAAGACATTTGTTATTTCCTTCTACAGACAGGCAGCAGACAAACACACGCACAGTATAATAAATAGAGATTTGTCTAAAGTGAAAATTAAAGTTCACAGGCAATATAGAAAAACCTTACATTGGAAAAGCCAATATTTTTCTCACAGTACAATTACACAGTGCTAAAAATGTATTATTACCAATCATTCTATTAGATAGGACTTTAAAATACAAGTATGTGGTTATAGATGTAGAGCACATTCCTCCAAATAAGCAGAAGGTTGTACCTCAATATTGCCTTGCTGATATGAAATATTTGAGCCTGCCAAACTGAAATTGATTTCAAATGGACAAAAATGTACCTAATCAGCTATAAAAATTATATGATGTTTAACAGTATTCACAGAAAAATTAAAGACATAAAGATCTTTTTTTCCTTAGAAGTTTTAAGAAACACTATGGTGGTGTTTGAGAAACTTTTTCCTTCTTCACATGTTTTGAGAATATAGAAAAAAATAACTGTAAATTTGATACAGTTTTCTTACCTACGCCATTTTTCAGGAGATGTCATGTATTGTGTATCTGCTTTGTGTTGTAGAAATGGGTCTTGATTGTTTTAAGCTTTCACCTATAAAGGTAATTGTTGTTTTATCCAACTGTGCAGATCTCAATAGGAACTACAAAACTTCCAAAAATATGACCTTTCTTTTGCTGTGAAACATCATGAATCAGAATGGTGAGAGCTGCGGAGTGCTGGCTCTCACTGGGAATATCCAGCAGTTCTGAAGAATAACAAGAAGGTTATGGCAGCCTTGCGTATGGAAAACCGTTAGCATTTAAGGACTCAATTGTCATTTTCCATGCTCTGAGGCTGTGTTTGTATTAATGGCCTTGGTACAACTGATCAAATACATAACAAGTGCCTGGAAAAAACAAGCTGCAAAACAACGTATATTGAAGTCCCCTCTTTGTGTGAGAGGTGTTGTTTACAGAGAGAGTTGTGGTTTCTGACACCCCCTGAGATTTGTTACTGTTGTGTCACCATTCTTCCTTTTGACTTGTTTTATCCTTCTTGCACAGAAGATGACCTTTCTTGGTTGAGAGCTAACCAGAATCATCAGGGAATAGACATTACTAACAGTTTTGAGAACCATCTAAATGCCAAGCCATATTCAGCTGAGACAAATGTAATTAATTACGGAAACAACTCTGATTATCTTCTGCGTTTATCTTACCAGTAAATAACAATACAAACAACACCTCCTAACTGCTGCCCCAATATTAGCGTCATTGTCCAGTAGACATTGGCACCAATCACATCTTAAAAGCCAGATTAGCAGTCAAATCCCCATGACTTTGCTTCTACCAACTGTTACATTCAGAATCATCATTTGAACCATAAATATCTTAGCTTTCCATGTTGAACAATAATGTCATAAAAGACAATAAATTTGCAATTAGCATGAAGTTTTAATAAACATAATGAAAAGGTCATATGAATAATTTGCTCATAATCAAAAAGTAAAGACAGCATCACAGTGATGATACATTGGCTATGCAGCATGCATTTTAGATGGCAATGTGATTCTCAATGGCACAAATAGTAAAGGAGAAGAAAGAGCATAAAAATGAAGATGCTTCTGTAGTTTTAAAAATTGACCAGTACTACTCAACGGGAGGGAGTAAAGGTGCCAGGATCTCCCTTGTTTAGCAGGACTTGTTTAGCTCAGACAGAACGCAGACAGTCTCTGTGGTTAAAGAGTTCACTGAAACTTCTGCCTTTGATGGAAGCTAGTCCTTTTACTTTTCCTTATACTTTTGTATTACTGCTCGTAAGAGTGCAAGTAGTCTAGCTCAGATGATTACTGACAGAGAGCTGCTTCTTCTGCCTCTATCTTAATGCACAAGACAGTGTTGCTCCAATTCTGTTGACACTGGGTACCCATGTTTCTCCTTTCTGTCAAGTCTCACCCTCTCTGAAAGGATTATCAGGATAACATTGTGCCTTCCCATTTCACTTAATGCTGCCTTCAAAGATGTCAAGGTAATGCTGAACAAACCAGGTTCACACACACCATTCCTAAAACAATATAGATTTTTTTTTTCCTGGTGTGTTGTAGATGAAGCTAGTCGTATCTCCACCTGTGCCATTATTTCAGGTACTCCACATAGTAGTTATTAATGGGTGAAGACATGGAATAGAGTTTTATATGGTTTTCTATGTTATGTGGTTCCTTGATTCATTTTGAATAAATCTGATGATGCAGCCCTCAAGTTTATTTGCCTTAGTCTCACCAGGCAGCAGATACTGAATATTTTGGACTAAGTCAGCTTGAAAAAATACTGACAATAAATAGCAATTTATTCATCAGAACAATTTTTTTGCATGCACTTGCATGTTTTTCAGTTATATTTTTTTCTTTCTAGAAATCATTTTGCTATCAGGAATACATTGAAACAGCAAGTTACATGAAAGTATTGCAAAAAGCTTACAGACTTTCAAACCACACTTGTGCGCATACATAGTCACTTCAGAATTAAATGTATGTCTTCTGCTGCATGTCTTGCTGTACAACTGGTCTGGGGCTTGTTTGGGATTCTCTTGGCACTACTTCAATTTTAGCAGTTGTGCTTACCCACATAGGGAACAGACACATCTTTAACCAAGGAATTTAAATGTATAATTCTTCGAACTAATTGCTTGTGAATGCGTTACAGATCAGGAATAATTCACAAATCCTATTCCACAGATAATGAGAAATTCTAGAAAATTGCAGTCAGATCACATATAATTCCTGAATGGAAAAAGAATAGAAACAAATCAGTGAACCAATTTGTTATAATTACTTTCTCATCTTTCTAACACATCTGAAATCTGTTATTGAATGTTATTATGCAACATATATCTACAGTAAAGACTGCATCCAGTATTCAAAAGTTACCTTTACTAATGGTTGCATTTAACATCCATATCCTACACTGCTGGAGGATTTAGTATAGCTCAGAAACCTGTGGTCCTTGGTGAACGTAATTGCTTAACTTTTCTGCTCCTTAAAGTTACCTACACTGGTAAGGAAACAAGATAATGATCTAATCTGTGTGATAGAAAGTTCTGGATCTAGCCCACTGTTTTATCTTTCACTGTAGCAGGCTACCTTTCAGCAACTTCAGTTTGGTAGTCAGGCTAGAAATATAAAACATAACTGCAGCGTTGTTACTAAATAAAATGACTTTCAGTAAAATTACCAAAAGGCTTACAGACCAGTTTTAAACAACCCCACTAGGCTGAAGTAAGACTTCTTTTCTTACTTAAAGTTCCCAATGAACAGAATATCCTCTGAATTCTAAGGTCATCTTACAGACCTTTGCATAGTAAGACATTTTTCACACGAGATGTCTGGCTATTTAGATGCAATTCAAGAAGAGGCTTATGCTTCAAAGAGCAGGAAAGCTGACTTAAGCTTTAGAGTAAATACCAAAATCTCTTATCTTTCCATATTTCTCATATGTTATAATCCTTGCAAGAGTACCCTCCGCAATAATAAGAAAAAAAAAATTAAGATTGGCTTGACAGACTAACAAAGGCATTATACATAAATACTGGCTAGGGAACAATTGTGGGGGGTTTAAGCTTTAGAAATGATAAAATGCTCATTTATATTAAATGTACATGAATTTCCAGTGGGAATGTTTCATGACACATAGAAGTCCTGCTTTGGAGGACTGATTTATCCTCTAGCATATCTAAAGAAGAAAGTCCCCCCTCTGGGTACTACCAGGGCAAAGACAGAGAGTTCCTATGTCCAAACA
>WEIS01091638.1:0-18122 GCA_013389965.1 Todus mexicanus
ATTGTGTAACCATATGTAAATTATTGATCAATCAGTGTTAACAGGAAATTCTTGGAAACTTACCACTTGCTGCTTTGTGGATAAAAGAAGCTTTGACATGTGCTTGGCCCTGCTGGGGTTGTTGGAACCCATTTACTGCCCAAACTTGTGCAACTGCGTAATAAAACAAGTGTCTTGTCTCTGTGTGTGAGACTGGCTCCTCGCACACTGGGTAAATGACCCCGCTTTTGGGGATAATTTCATCAAGCTGTAGAAATAATGGAAGGCAGAATGCAAAGGCAACCACGGCAGACTTTTTCCTGTGGGGTCCACTGACATAGCAGGAGGTAATGGGCACAAACTAAAACAGAGGACCATCCTCTTGAACATCAGGAAACTTTTTTCCCCTGTGAACAAGCACAGGGACAGGTTGCCCAAAAAGGCTATGGAGTTTCCATCCCTAGAGATTTTCAAAAGCTGTCTGGACATTGTCCTGGGCAAGTGGTTCCAGCTGGGCCTGCTTGAACAGTGGAACTGGTTCAGATGACCAGAGGTCTCCTCCAACCTCAATCATTCTGTAATTCTGTGGATTTCATAAAAGGGACTTGTATGTATAATCTAGTTAGTTCTAGCTTTAATGCTAGTGCTTTAATTTTGTGCACTTAAAAAGACCTGCAGAAGTTCTGAATTGGATGATGAAAGCAGAGGTGTGCTGGCAAATAAAGGCGTGGGAGCTCTAATACTGTCTTTAGTCAATATAGAGTTTCTTTTTGTTTCTCTCATTTTAAAAATTTAAAGGTAGGAATTTATCCTCTACTAACCTTACTGCTTTCACTTTTCTCTTTTAGTATTAAATATGTATGCATCATTTCTTATTTAGACTTAGAGATACTAAGGAAGAAAATCCAGTACAGGCAGTACATCTCATCCCAGGGAAATTGCAAATTAGTCCTATACAGGACATATTTAAGGATTATTTAACTGGAAATGCTTTTAGAATGAATCTAGCATTGCTTTTATGAAAGGTTTCTTAACAATCCAGTTAAAGAATTATCTAAGATTATTGTACCCATTTCTGACTGCCAGTAAATTGCTAAGGAGTTTGTAAACACTCCCTGTGTAATTTGGTCAGGTCACTATGACAAGTACTACACATTCTGCACACTTGATCATAGTTAGAGTGACACCTCATAGATTAGGAAAACATGACTTAATAGTCACTCAACTTTAAAATATCTAAATCTTTAGTAACCACAGATGTTAAAGAGCATGGATCATCAAAAAATCAGCTAATTATGTATGGCTCCCCACCTCATGCTGGCAAATATATCAGGTTTTGTAGATCTCAAGGGAAGGATGTCACTTGATACATCAGCTTCCTGCAAACTATACCTTTCCATTCAAGTCCGTGGCCAGCTGGGCTATCTTGCAAGCATCACAAAGAGCGTGTCCTAAAGTAATGTGGAATTGCATTAATCATGTATGCTTCTGTTATCTTAAATCAATATAATAATAATGCAGAGATAAACAAGTTATTATCCCACCCTACTCAGTGCTTGTCATGTTGCACCTGGAATACTGTGTTCAGTTTTGGTCCTCACTATATAAAATGAATGTACACAAGATGTAGACAGGCTGGAGAGAGTCCTGAGAAGGGCCACAAAAATGGTTGAAGGACTGGGAAGCTGCCATACAAGGAAAGGCTGAGAGAACTGTGTTTGTTCAGCCTGGAGAGAAGACGGCTTAAGGGAGACCTTATCACCATGTTCCAGTATTTAAAGGGTGGCTGCAAAGAAGATAGAGACTAATTTTTCACAAGGAATCACATGAAAAAGATGATGGGTGATGGGTACAAGTTATTCCTGGGGAGATTCCAATTGGACACAAGAGGAAAATTTTACCCAACAAGGACAATCAGCCATTAGAAAAATCTCCCCACGGAAGTGGTGCAGTCCCCAACATTGGACACTTTCAAGGTTTGGCAGCTGGACGGGATGCTGGGCCATCTTATCTAGACAGTGCTTCTGCCAGGAAAGATTGGACCAGATTGTCCTTGACATCCTTTCCAACCTGGCATTCTGTGATTCTATGACACATGTATATTAATTTAAGAAAATGTTATCCTACTTTGACAGCCTTTTATCATGATAGGACTGGCAGGGACCCTCAACACCTCACAGAATAAGCCTAGTAATTATTGGGGTTTATGAGCATAAGGTCAGGTAAAGGCACTTCAGCTTACTGACCTGTAAAATACATCACAAGGTGGGAGACACTGCTGGCACACTAGGTCCATATACAACAGATGTACCTCCAGATGATACGGGAAGAGTCCTGAGGTAGTGAAGGACAACTGCCATTAAAATCTACCTTTGCATGGGCCTTCCCACACAACATCCTTGTCTCCAAACTGGTAAAACATGGGTTCAACGGATGGGCAACCTGGTGGGTAAAGAACTGATTTCACAGCTACACCCAAATAGTGGCTGTCAATAGGTCCACATGCAAGTGGAGGCCAGTGACAAGAGGAGTACCTCAAGGATCAGTACTGGGACCAGTCTTGTTTAACATCTTCGTCGGTGGCATGGACAGTGGCATAGAGTGCACCCTCAGCAAGTTTGCCAATGACACCAAGCCGTGTGGTGCGGCTGACACGCTGCAGGGAAGGGATGCCATCCAGAGGGACCTTGACAGGCTGGAGAGGTGTGCCCATGCCAACCTCTTGAAGTTCAACAAGACCAAGTGCAAGGTCCTGAATCTGGGTCAGGGCAATCCCAAGCTCCGACACAGGCTGGGCAGTGACTGGCTTGAGAGCAGCNCAGAGAGGACAGGACCCCAGTGGAAGCCCACTTGCCTCAGTCACACAGCAGCACTTCTTTCCTTGGTGACTCACGTCACATAGGAAATGTGGGAAACATTATGTTCAGACAATTAATTCAATGGATATGCAGAATAAGGAACATAAAGCACCAATTCTGCAGTGGTTCCATTGTATAAGTAGTTTCCATTATTCCTCCAGCCTCTAGAGAATCAAATAGGAATATCCTTTTCTATATTTTCTGTTGTTCTGTTGCTTCTGGGGATGTTAATCTCTGTTCCCTTGCTGTTGTTTTCCTGTTTCATGCCATTTCTGCTATGATAGTTACTCCCAGTTTTGTACTGTGAGTGACTGTAAGTAAACCGGGTAAGATCTGATCTGATTTGTTCAAAAACATTGGCTGTATGCAGATTATATATTCAAAGCTTGCCCATTCCCAATTCGAAAAGAAACAAATTTTTGCTTGAAAAAAGACTCAGGTTAAGTATTTGGTCAGTGCTGAGACATGATCTTAATTACTTCTAAGCCCTGCAGTGACACTGCACATGCAAAAAACCAAAGTGAAAGTCTTTGAATATTTAAGAGAAAACCATAGAATGCAATTTCTTTGTCAGAAAAAGGAAGATATTTCCTTGAGTGATACTGCTGCCTCCTAATCAAGTAAGTCCTTTTACAGACACCTGGGGGCAGTAAGTCTTCACTATCTGTCTTTCTAATTTATGCTTATTCTCTCAGATCAAGACAAACAAAAAGACTCAAGAAGTAAACTATTGTTATCCATAGTCATTTTACATACAGGACTCACTGGCTTTCTTGTAGGCCCCCTTAAGATACTGGAAGGCCACAACAAGGTCTCCTCAGAGCTTTCTCTTCTCCAGACTGAATAACCCCAACTTTCTCCCAACTCTCTCAGTCTGTCTTCATAGGAGGGGTGCTGCAGCCCTCTGATCATCCTCATATATCCTTTATATCCTCATCTCTAGTCTGAATCTACTTTAAAACATTATCCTTGTTCTATCACTCACTACTGGCCCTACTAAAAATTCTGTCCCCATTTTTCTTATATGACCCATTTAAGTAATGAAAGGCTGCAATATTGTCTCCCTGGAGCCTTCTCTCTTCCAGGCTTAACAATCCCAGCACTCTCAGCCATTCTTCACAGGAGAGGTGTTCCAGCCCCCTGATTGTTTTTATGTCCCTCCTCTGGACACACTCCAACAGGACCATGTTTTCCCACTGTTGACACAGGGTAAGGTCCTTTTCCCCTGACAGCCCTTGGAGGAGCTGAGTCAGGGCTCTGTTTCGTCTGAGGAGGTCACCAGGGTTCCCGACCTGCGTTGCTGGGCTAACCACATCTAGACCCTTGTGTTCAGGGGCTCCAGCATCTTCTATCACAGTACTTAATAAGCCTGAGGTAAAACCCTAGCCCCACCACAAGGCAAGACCATGTGAAGATGGCAAACAACTTGTGAAGCAGGGGCTTTCCCCCCTTGGGATGTTTGCCATCCTCACAGGGTGGAGGTTGCGGGCGGTCCCAAAGACACCTGTGATATCAACGTGGAGCATCTGTGACTGCCTGTGACCTCAATGCTCTTCAGCAGCCCCTACCACTGTCCTGGCACGTTGTCCTCACGGCTCCTGTGGTGCACATGCACAGTGTGAGCACTTGAGCAGGACTGTGTGCTTGTGCTTCAGCCTTGACTTGGAGGAGAGAAGCAGCTCTGAGCACTAAGCTAAGGCTGCCCCTTGTCGTGCTTCTCTTCCCACTGCTCAGCTGTGGGGTGCTGCAGGTCACACACCGTGCCTGGCCAAGGGCCATGGGCCCTGCTGAAGACTCCCAGAAAGTTCCTCTGTCTTCCTGGACCACTTCCTCCTTCAAGTACCCTTGGCTGCCTCAAGCTACCTGTGCTGGTCATGTGGTATTTGGGGCTCTGGAGCTGGCGGGCAGCATGTCTGGGGGGAGCCACGGGGGAAGGTGTGGGTCTGGCTGCTCCACGGGGCTGCCATTGCAGCTGCTGCTTTTCAGTTCTCCAGGGGACCCTTTGGGAAACCACTTGCTTGGGGTTTCTCTGCTTTTTAATTCTTCTAGCATGAGGAAAGCTCAGGCATGTTGCATGCCTGTCTTTGCAGGTATGGTATCGGATGCTGAGGAAGCTCTGGAGGAGATCTGCCATGACAGCCTAAGAAAGTCAGCTAAAGTGGGTAGAGCAGTCGGAGGCATGAGAAGATGCCCCATGCCCCAACTGCCTGGGTGAAATCGGTGATGCAGCCTGTGTGGCCTTATGCTTCCATCTCTTCTACTTTAACTGCATCTGTTGGTGGGCCATGACCAGAGCTGTATGCCCACCCTGCAGGAGTCACATCTTGCAGGTGCTGCAAGCAGATGATGATGAGGAAGAGGACAGAGGAGGTTCTCCTGCCTGCCACCAGAGGAATGTGGCATGGGAGAGGTCCCAGAGAAGATCCGCATGGCGGCGCTATGCCCTGGCCAGATATTCCATGAACGATGAGCCTCCAGCTTGGAGGAGGAGGCCTGTGGGAGCAACTGTGCATTGATGGGTGGCAGAGGTGCAGGGCCCCCAAACACAACCTTCCAGCAGGCTCCTGTACCCAGCACTTCCTGGTCATCAGCCTTGGGGATGGAGCCTCTGTCCGCATGTTTTCACAGGCCTAATGTGTAGAGAAATTTGGTCTGAGAAGCAGCACTCATGAGTCTGTGGTTGGGATCAGGAGGGACTAGTCTATTATGATCCTAGTAAGAAAGTGAATGACTCTGAAAAGTGTAATTTAAGTCTCTCTTAGAGCTACTGCTACGAAGGAAGAGTGCATTAGCAATGATCTTCAGCCCCTCTTTGCCAGTTTAGGAGATCCCTAAAGAAGGGATAGAAATGGTCCTTTTCCAAAGAACAGGAGAATAGGAACAAAAGCATCAGCAGGGTATGGTAAGCCTGCAGCTTGTGTAGAACCCATAGGCTGCAGAGCAGGGTGCACACAGCCAGACCTCACAGGAAAAAGCTGCTCACAACCAGAGAGAAATGACAAGAACCCCGAAGAAGACAGAAAGCTTCTCAGTTGTTTGAAACCTTGCCGGAAAGCATGCACTTGCCCTGCAAGGACACAATGGGCAGGAGGGAAGTTATTTATAACCTCTTTTGATTTCTGTTCTCATCAACAGACTTTACTCAGTTTTCTCTATGCCATCTCTATAACAAAAGCTATTGATTTTAACTTATGATCTAATAAGAACTGTCTTAATTTCTAAGTATTTTCCATTTTCTTTGGAGAGGTCATTAGAAGAACACAGAGACAGATCCACCTCAGAGCACTGGTGAATGTGGGAGACTGGACACAATCTGCAAATATATTTAGGCCAGGTTTCTCAGATGTTGGTACATGAGCTCAAGCACCTGGCAATTTGTAGATAAACTATTGAGGTTTTGGGGATCTCCAGAGACAGTCACACTGAGGTCTAAAGTTGTTTTTGTGAGAATTTTCTGAATGTTTTTAAAAGTCAAAGTATTTTTTATTTTTTTTAATTTCCCAGAAAACATAAAAGTGACTTTTCCATAACACTGAAATGTGCCTCAACTGTAGACTCTACAATCCTTTCTCAGAGCTGTTCTGGAAAATGAGGTGAGTGGGGCACTGGGACGAGATTCAGCAGATGTAGAATTGTCTGCTGATTTTCAGAGATATTCTATGACATGGTCACAGGCAATTAACTCACTTTAACCTTTGGTTGTCCGCTTATAAAATGGAAAAAAATGCTACTCCCCAGTTGTTTTGGATCATTTTGGCAGGTCAGGAAGAATAACCTGTTAGCACTTGTAAAGTAATCACATAATACTCAAAGAATGCCTCAGAAAGCACTCAAAAGAAATCAGTTGCTTCTACAATGCAATTTGGAACATGCAAAATCACTATGATCTGACAGTACATATCAGGCAGTGATAGGTTATAGACCAGTTGCCTCATTCGATGAGTAGGACTGCTCTTCGCAGTACCATGACATAGGGCTGCTTCACGAATAATAACTGCCAGAAATATAATAAAATATTTCACAATACAAACATACAGGCAAAGGAGATATACACAAACATGCTCAAATGACAAGGAGTACAAAAGTCCTCCGTATCTTCACAGGAAGCCTCTATATTGCCATGTGACAGGAGAGATGCCATCAAGTACCTGACTCACTTCTACCAGAATCCCACATGGATTCCTCCAGCACACACACACCAAGCTGCAAGGATGACAGCTAACAAGAGTTCACAGACTAAAGGTAGTAATAAGATTTTGAACTCACAGGCTAGGTATCTCAAACCAGAAGGAGAAAGCAAGACCAACTTGTTTGTTTTCCTCTTTTTCTATCAATTCTGTATTACATTTAATATTTCACAGCTTTTTAATGGTTACATGTAAAACATTCACAATGAACATATGCTCTTGCAAATAAACAGAATTCTAGAAAAACTTTACTTATGTACATACACAGATAAATAAGCTGTTTATTAAGTTTGACATCTGTGATGCTTGACACCACAAGGAAAACATTTATAAATTTCTATAGCAAGTATAATAGCTACCATAATTAATGCTAAAAATGTAGTGTGCACTATTAACTTAATCTCATATTTTTCCTCAGAACAGTTTTAAAAATGTTTTGTTGATTTTGGTATTTGCTAGAAGTTAAGATCCTGTTCATCAGGATTAGTGATACATTAGTTATTTTTTGTTTTAGGAAAAAAGAGTTCAAAAAACAGGAAGAGTTGATGAGACAACAGGTAAGTGTCTACCATATCTACATGTATATTACAGACAATGGTCCACATTCACCAAAATTACTCCCGTTTATTGCTGTTAAAGAACATGCATTAGATCCCACACTTAATAGCTTCAGGCAGTATTATCTTTAAATGCAACAATACTAGAATGTAAACCTCAGCTTATTTCATATAGCCAGAAATTCAACTGTTCCAGAATTTTTCATAAGGATTTCTCTATTCTAAACTTAAGTCCTTTTAGACAAAGAACTGTATTTTGTCTTTCTTATGGTTGGTTAACTGGGACAGACAAACCAAATCAGGCAAGAAAATTACTCAGTCAGCTTCACTCTGCTGCCTTTTGACACATACCCATAGACTGTATCAGTGAAAAGAAAGCTTGTTCTGGTGTATTCACACACAACAGTTGTTTCAAAATTCAGATTTTATAAAAATACACATAAAAACTACTGGCCACAAGCCTGATTTCTGCTACCCTCTTCCCACAGAACACACAATCACTCCTATATGACCTTTTCCTGCCCTCCCTTCTGCAGAGCTTCTATTCTTAGTAAGCCTGTGGTAAATGCATACCACAAGGATTGCCTATGAACACCACTAAAAGGCAATGCTGTACTGGCAATCCATAACATTCAAGCCCTGCATTTGATGCATTAACATCCCATCCATATTACAATTCAGAAAATTTGTTTCAAAAAAATCAGTCTCTCCCTGTTGTTACTACTTTGAAATCAACTGGGGAAAACTTACACATCTTATTTTCAAAGTCTCCAGACTAGCATGAGAGGTTCCTCCCTCACCTTTTTTTTTTTTTTTTTACCCCCAGAGAATCTCAAATTTTGAATACTTTTGAATTTTTTTTTTCAACTCTGTTTTGTTTTTTTCCCCCAAGGTAGGCTTGGGTAATTGCACTTACACAATGTGAATTACACTTACACTGTGTGAATACATACTTTTTAGAATCAAATCCTCCTTTTAGTATTCCGACATGAATCATATACATTCATACAAGAGTTGTCTCTGTTTGGGGTCAGACTTTTTCCTCTGAACTTGCACAGATGTGTTGCTATTGCTATTGCTCTCATTTATGTAACCTTCAATTCAGTTACATTCATATTAAGCCCCCCTACCATTTAATTAATACTTACTATTCAAGAAGCATTACTTCTAATCTTGGTAACTCTGCAGTTTGGGATCAGTCTTTTTCACTTCTCTAAGTGATTACCTTAGGAGCAATTGTGTATTTTCAGAAAACCGAACATGAACCTTGGTCCATAACATCTTCCTCTGCCAGCTATAAAGCAAGCTTCAAATACATGGAAGTATCACCACATACTAAAGATTACATCTTTTGGCAGGGGGGTATGAAAGCTTCATGCTCTGCACTCTGTACACTTGCTGGAGTTTCACACTTTTGCTCTTAGGTGGACTCACTTCCTTCACTTTATTGGCCCCAGCAGAATTAAGAGACAAATCAATCCTCTCAAACAAAGCTGCATATAGGACCAGATTCTCAGTGATTGTGCTGTTGTTCTGAAATCTTTCCAAGTTTGAAGGCAAAATGACATTTTGCACTAATGCAAGGTCACATCTCAAGTCAGAAGCAGTTTATTATAAAAGAGACAATATACTCTGCCTCTAGAAGTGGGATTAGAAAGTCTTGAGGTGGTTCTCATACTGTGTGTTATAGCAATAGAAAAGGTTCAGAGATATTAGGAAAGTAAGAATGGAGTATTTTCTTCCCTCTTCCTGTCTTTAGGGATCATTTACTATTTTTACTGTATTTCCTTGGCATAACAGTAATGACAAAGTCCAGGCTGGAGCTTTGAGGCAGATCTGCTTGCATCCCTTTTTAAAGCACACCAAGATTACTGAAGACTGCTAATCCCTTAAATTGGCTCTTGGTTGAAGACAGGTGTTCTATGCCTTTTCAATACAATGTCAGCAGCTGAAAAAAATAATAAAATGAAGCTTTTACGTTCGTAAGGGAGATTTTATCTGTGTGGTTGTTAAAACCAGAATATTCCAAGTGAAGTAAAAAAAGAGCAAAGCATTTTCTCCCTTCAAATCATTTTAAACCTGTAGGGTGGGTAGTTTCCTTCAGTCTTTTTTCTTTCTTTCTTTCTTTTGAGGGAGGCAGGCTGCGCAAACCTCAGACAACTCTACATTGTCTCGCCTCTCCATCAGACTTGAAAGTCTGAGCCTTTGTCTGGTGATCCTTAGCAGTCTCCCACTTCTTGCTGCACTACAATCTTCTTTCTTCCTACAATTTATTTCACCCTTCTTATGTCTTGTCTTACACAGTCCTCAGCAAAGTTTTAAAGATTCATTTGAAGGAAGGTGGCGTTATTATTTGTTTCCTACAATTTCCACATATGCTTTCACATACACTTTGACCACATGAAGGCTCTGCACCGTAAGACACATTGTTTCAAGATGTGGACGAGGAAATAAAACAGATGCAACCATGTCCATTAGAGAGAGATATTTTACTACAGCCAAATTAGAAAAAATATATTTTAAAACACTAATAAGGAGACAGAACACAGAAGTGACAATCACAGTTTGTGTTGGTAAGCGGAAACCTTTCTCCATCGCGTTGCCAGTGCAGATGCCTTATGCTGGAGTAGCAATAGCCCCTTTCAAAGTCCCAGCAAAGAGTCCCCTCTGTGCCTTTGGCAAGACCCTGATGCCTGTGGAGACTGCTCCCCCTCATGGTCCCTCCGGGTTCTGCCCATTGTTTTGCTGCTCGTTTTATCCTGTGCTCTCAAAAGTGCTCGCCAGTGACTGCACAGTCGCTCCCAAGGTGCCCCACTCCCCTAGCTACATGACCCAGTGGGCAGACTCTGGAGACAAACGACCTTAAACTGCCTTGGCTGTAGGAGTACTTGATTAACTTGACACTAGCACACTGTCTTTATGTAGAACCACTGTGGTTTTGGGGATAGACTGGATGCTTCTAATAGTTTGGGGGTTTTTTGGTAGGAAGAGCGTTTTTGATTCTTTTCACGCCTTCTGAAGGGTATTTCACAATATTTTTTTTAGACATTTTCCCCCCCATTCTCTATTCTACCCACCTTAGATTGCGCTTCCTTTATTACTGCACTGATACAGGATAATGTGATCTTCTAGTCCCATCAGAGCACAGAATCACTCATCTTTCAGCTCCACGTTATATTTAAGTAGCTCATAAATATTTGTTTAAAGTTGATGCACTTTTTCCATGGAGTACTTATAACCCACTACGTATATTCAGAATCCGACATTTCCCTAAATGTGCTAAAAATTCTCTTACCAGTCTATAAATGTATTTTTACCTTGTCTCTCATAGCCAGCACTTCCAAACAAAGCTTCTCTGGCATCTCCTGAAACAGTTTGGAGCAACGTTCAGAGAGATAATATCATGAAAATTTAGTCTTGTCTGACATGCTACCCAATGTTATTGTCACTGAGCAGAAATAGTTCTGTAACTAAAATTTTGAACTAACCATGAAAGAAGCATTACAGCTTTCATGCCGTGTCCCCTTAGAAGGCACAAGACACTGCAGCTGCTGCCTCTGTCCAGTCTAATGCACTGGCTGTAGGTGAACTCTTGTCTCCTGTCCCCAGCACTACACTGTGAATAACCCACTATTGTGCAATGCAGAACACAAAGCAGGTGGCTATCTATTCACATCATCATAGATGTGAGGCTATCTGTTCACATCACCACAGAGATAGCACCAGAGTACGTGAACGATGTTGTCAATATTAATCCACAATAGTAAACAGATATTGAAGCCTTTGGTTTTCAAGTGATAGAGAATTGCCAGTACAAGATCCACATTAAACACAAGCTCTTGCTAGCATGTCAGATGAAATAAGATAAAACATTATTGAAGTTCCCAGTATGGTCATTTGTATTATCTGTTCACTCTAACAAAAAAAACACTCTTCGACATTTTTTGCTTTATAAAAAGTGTGTCTGAAAAAATTCAGGGTAGGCAGCAAAAGCAAAGTGACTAAATATAAGCATTCCTAAGAGGAAAAAACAATTCTAGAGAAAGCTGACAATTAGAAAGTTGAAACTTGTCATCCATAAATGTCAGGTCTGACATGGAAAAGCTTAGGGGCTGAGGAACAGATTATTTGCACATGAATAAATGTGAGCAAATGCTATTATAGTTTTTCGTGATGTTTTATCAAGGCTTCTGTTCTACCAAAGATGTGTAAGATAGGTGTTAGTCTGAAAAGGAGTAAGTAAGCAGAGTATTAGAATCTAAGAAATGAAAATCAGAAATTAAATTTTCTTCAGATCCATGGTTTCCTGATGTAGTTTTCATTCTACACACATTAGATGAGATTGAAATGCAGTCTTCTAGTGAAGAAGATTAGATTCAAATGCAAACCTGTTCCGTAGAAATCTGCTCTCTGAATTCAGAGTATTGATTATGGACTCAATGATCTTAAAGGTCCTTCCCAATCTAAATGATTCTATGATTTCACTTGGAAAAACACCACCTCTTTGCACTGCCTTTTTAAGACCATTTCTACAACTGCACTGTTATAGATCTAAAAAACTAACCTCCCAGAGCTGCAGGATAAGCAACAAAGCATCAAATCAACCTGGTATATTTTCTGATCAAACTGAGGATCTGTCACCTGGCAATAAAATGAGTGATCTCTTGTATTGCAAGAATAGCCTGCAAGACTCTTGCCAGCTGGTGCAAAGCAGGTACTGTACCATCCCAGATAAAGCTGCTGTCAAGTACCTTATGTCTTAAGATGTGAGAGGGCACACCAACATCTACTAGAGCAACACTTCATTGTTTTTGAAGAGGAAAAAGACACGAGAGTCAGCTCTCTGTAATGATTCAACTACTAGAGCACCACTTCATCGTCTGGTGAAGAGGAACAAGACACGAGAGTCAGCTCTCTGTAATGATTCATTACTACTAGAACAGGGACCAGTGCCCAGCTGAAAATACAATTCATTCTTCTCTGCTTTTTTCTTTTCCTTTCAGCAGAACAAGTACTTTTATCTACAGATGCTAAGTTTCTGAGCAGGTGTGAAACTCAAACTACATTAGGTTCCTGTGCTAATAAGCCAGAAGAAAGATTAAAAAATAGTAATTTCCAGCAGCTGATCCCAAGTATTGGAAAATCACCAGGTAAACAAGAGTATTAGATTGAGACGCTGAAATTAGAACCAGCCGTCTGTATTGTACATTTTCTTTACATGTAGTAAAATAAAAAAAAAAAAAGGAAAATGAGAATATTGCTAACCATATGTGCAAAAGGTCCAGTGCTGTTGATGATTATCTGAACCATAAAGCTAACAAAAGGCCACAGCTGAAAACCACACAGATAGATGTGTGAGCAATGAAAACCTTTGGAAGAACAGGCGGTCCTTCCTCATACCTATGGTCTTTTTCCTCATATATATATGAACACGTACATATACACAGACACTGTGTATTAACTACTCTTTGCAGTCTGTGAAAACCTGCATGACCCTGAAGAACAAAGTACAGATGAATTATTTTCGATTTTTTTAGAGCAATTACATAAAACTAATTGAAAAATGAATGTTTCACTTTTGCTTTTCAATACAATTAGGTACAATTAGCGGTCAGACAAAACGTAATTAAATATTTTTTCGCAGCACAGAGTGTTTGCTAATTCATTTCTTATCACTGGGAAAAAAAAAATTAAAAATCAGTTATCAACCAGTGCTGCTGTGAAGAGTTATTTAAATCTCAAAACATTGCTAAGAGCAGGTAAGAGGAGAACTTTTAAAGTTTTCCAGATGAAATATTTTGTTTTGCAAAAACAATACTACCACTTTCTTAAAAACAGTGAAGGAGAAAAAAACCATTTTGGTGATGGTGGAATTTTCCAGTTTGATATTAATGTTCTTGTATCCACCTGGATTTCAGGCATCCTCTCAAAAGAAGATTCTTCTTTATAATACCAAAAACTAAACATGAAAACAAACTGACATTTAACATTCTCAGATCTTTTAATGTGAATTTTAAAAATTTCAATATTATGAGAAATTTTAGGATAGATAAAACCAAAGCCCCAATATGATGTCTTAACAACAAAGTATCCACTGAATATTCAGTTCTTTCAGTTAGAGGTGGCTTTTATTTCCACCTAGTTCCTCAATAAAATCCTTGTTTTTCTCAGTCATCAGTCTTCCAGTGGGTGTGTTAACTCCCTGTATCAGTTGTCTTAATTTGAAACAGTTATTATTTCATTGCACAAGAAAAACGCCTTATAATAAAATCAGGTCAAACAACCTCAATTTCAAAAGTTTGATTTTTGTTTTTAACACTGAGTCAGAGTACTGGTCGCATCAGCATTGTCTACAGCTGAATTCAGAACAGTATTTTTTTATCACTTTTGAGTAGTTTAGTCGTTTCTTGTATATACTTGTATATATTCTTTTCAGAATAGATAAGTTTATCAGACACTACAGAAAATTCCCATAGTACTTTCTACAGGGTTAGTGGAAGGGCACAGTAATGCCCCAGGCACATGCTGCTGTACTGTTAGTTGCTGCCTCAATTTCTTTAAAATGGAAAGCTGATCTGGCACATACCCAGTTTCCAGAGCACTAGCTTCTCTACAGAAGTATTTCTGACCGTGAACATAAAACACACACACATTCAGAGACAGCCAGAAAGAGCCTGTTATAGAAAGGTTTCTGCAAAAACACTACAGATGTTCACACACATGGTCTCCTAAAGCCACTTTAACTGTATTTGTATCTATTTCCTTCATGTTTTGAAGGCAGAGAATGGAGAAACGAAGAGACATTTTATCATTACTTTTAGGATTACTTTCCTAGTTACTCTTGGAAACTGGAAAAAATTAAAAAAATATGAAAAAATCACCAAAAGTCATTGACTCCACTTACATTGAAATGCCCTGATAATCACATCATGCCGACTTCAAATGCATTTCCAGTTTGGGTTACTGTCAAGAGCAGTTTCTACTGGGCTGAATATAATGTCTTGTTGAATTATGTTTCTTTAAGATTTGGGGGTGTTTGTTTGTTTTGGTTGGTTGGTTTTTTTAGGTGCTGCCACAGCCATAGAAAAGACTTTGTTCAGACCTCACACATCACAACTGTTAACCTTCGATCCACAAGAAGCAGGACTTGCTTGAGACAGAACCATTTTATTTCTTTGTCAGAAAAAAAGAGAAGTTTTATTTACTGATTTGGAAGACAGGGTAAAAGGGAGCAGATTAATGGTATCTCCTTCAAACATGCTATAGTTCTGCACTTCCTTCTGTAGATTTTACCCAAAGTTCTCTTATTTTGCCGTATCTGCCAAGACATTGGAGACTTCAGTTAAAAGGTTCAACAATATTTTCAGCAGTTTTTCATTCATTGCCTGGAATTTCTTTTCAGGATTTCCAAAGACAACTTTTCCAGGATGTCTTGATACTGCAAACTCTTCTCAAATATTAAGCATTTTTGTGTTTTATGTTTGCTAAGTAAGGAAGAGACCAGCCCTCAGAAGCATTGTACAACACACCCATCCATTACCAGTGTTCACAAAGCCTGGCAAGTTTTATTACATATGCATCTCACATTCATTTTGGGTTTTTCTCCCCAGCTGTCCCAGTTGTCTTGTAATTGCAAAACAGCTGGAAAAACAGTATTTGTACTTAAGTCTCTCTTATCTACGATGAAAATAAATAAATAAAATCACACCATGCAACAAGGTGAAAGTTCACGTTGTTCTTCAGTTAACAAACTCTTAATATTACAGGATTTGCTCCAGAATCTCTCATTTCGCACTACTACTGATAACCTTCAACAAGCGAGCTAAAACTACACAGTGCTTAAAAATAGTTTCTATAATCCTTCCTCTCTAAGCTGGAGATTTCCCCTTTTTATCTGACTAGACAGTTTATCTTGCACACCAGTACTTTGGAGGCTTTGAAAATGTAAGACTTCAGAACAGTATTGGTTCTACCTGACAAATCCCCTATATAGAGCAAATTCAGTACCATGAGAGCCCCTGCACTCCCTTAAACTCTTAACACTCTTTTCTTTTTTCATGATTTTATGGCAGAGTAATTATATCAACATTAAACTTCAAAGCTTCTTTAAATAAACTGGAGAGACACCTGCCTCAAGTTCTGCAAACTCTTTTAGAGAGATACTTTTGTTCGGTTTTGTCTACTTTTTTTTTTAATAAACTATTAAGAGGAGGATGATCTATGCAAATATCTCCAAGAAATGCAGAGAAATAACCTTTACACAGCAGAACTTCTCACTAATCAGGACAAAAAAAAACACTCCGGCAAAGGGCAGATCTCGGTTAAGCATGCCCTTCCTCTAAAAAAGAGAAGGAGCTGCGGTAATTAAAGGCTTGATATATTCTACCTCCAGAGGTTCCCAAATTCTGAGTTCCTCAGTCAGTTTACAGCCTCCCGCAGCTCAGCAGCGGCACCAGCGACCACAAACTCCGCCGCTGCCGCACCAAGGCGGCGACACCCGCCGGGGGCGCAGCTCAAGCGAGAGGGGCCATGTGGCTCGGGCGGGGCCGGAACCTGCCCGGGGGGCGGGAGAGACGCAGACAGAGAGAGACAGAGACGGAGAGCCGCTAGCCGTGGGGCCGGGACTGGGGCTGAGGCCGGGGCCTGAGGCCGAGGCGGCCTTCAGGGACGGGTGCTGTAGGCAGGGCGCGGTGCTGCAGCTGGGGCGGAATCAGAGTCAGAGAATGTTAGGGGTTGGAAGGGATCTCTGAAGGTCATCTAGTGCAACCCCTGCCGCCAGAGCTGGGTCATCTAGAGCAGGCTGCACAGGGACGTGTCCAGGCTGGGCTTGAGATTCAAGAGAAGGAGGCTCCACCAGCTCTCTGGGCAGCCTGTTCCAGGGCTCTGCCACCCCCACAATAGAGTAGAAGATTTTCCTGATACCGAGATGAAACTTCCTGTGTTCTATTTTGTGCCCATTGCCCCTTGTCGTTGCTGGGCCCTGCTAAAAAGAGACTGGCCCCATCCTCTTGACACCTTCAGGTATTTATAAGCATTGATAAGATCCTCTCTCAGGCGTCTCTTTGCCAGGCTAAGCAACCCGAGGTCTCAGCCTTTCCTCCTAAGAGAGGTGTTCCAGTCCCCTAATTGTACCCATCCTTTGGACTCTCTGCCAGTTCCCTGTGTCTCTTGAATTGCGGAGCCCAGAACTGTCTGGAGAGCCCAGAACTGAAGCTCTGCAGCTGGAGCAGAAGGCGATGGGATCCACTGAGCAGAAGGCTCTGTCCTCTCTATGCTCGGCACCCACCGCAGCTGAGGCAGGTGCCCAACCCGGGCTCCAGCGGGAACTCGCTGCCACTCCGGTGTGGGGCTGCAGGGTGTCCCTTGTGCTCGTGCCAGCACCGTCAGGCAGCGTGAACACCCCAGTGGGAGGAGGGCCCAGGGAGAGGAGCTGCTCTGCGTAGTAATAGGGATCTGGGAGTGTTGCCAAAGTGCAAGACAAAATATGTTAAAAAATCAGTTTAATGGTGTCAGGGAAAAGGTAGAACAGTCGAACCGCACAGGGATCTTATATTACAAGTGTTTCGGCAGACACAACTTATTTACAGGTTCAGGATGTCAGTTGGAAACTAATACTACACAGTATGTAACTAAATCTGAGCTTGGAATGATGACTCAAAATGTGCAAACAGCTTGCCTGTAAGGTGAGGACGCTCAACCCTGGGAAGTTACTTTGGATGGCATCCTGATCCAAAGGGAGAGTTTCCTGACTGCAGACTTGCCACTTGCAGAAAGGTTGGCTCAAAGGGGGCTTCCAGTGGGCTCCATTTTTACCTGAGACAGATCAGGGCTTGTGGTCATAATGGCTCCTGTTGGTTGAGGGGCTCTCCTAGGTAGGCTTAATGGCTGAGGCGGTCTTTGATGGGCTTGGTTGTCCGGGGTATGAGAGGAGATCTCTGTGTATGCAGTACAGTGCTCTCCTCTATCCTTCCAGTTGCAGGGAACGATGAAGGAAGAAACACAAAGAGGTAGCAGATAAATCTGTTTCCGAGACTTTTGGCACTGGCAGAATTTTGGTTTTTTTGATCAGAGATCAATCTACACAGCACCAGGCCTGCAGGTGACAGGCAGGGTACACCCTTCTCAAAGGCGAAAAGGATCTTTGCACAAGAGTTAGCACGACTCATTGTAAGAACTCACTGAAAGACCTTTAAACCAGATTTGAAAGGGGAAAGGGGAAAGTGATAAAACCAGCCTCATTAGTGGTAAGTCTGGTGATGACACATAAACGTTTTGAGGGACAGTATGCTGGTGAGGTTCTTCAGTCTGTTCCATGATGTGCTGAGTACACCGAAGCACGTTTGAAATACCGCTGTACTAAGCAATAGTCAGTCTTTTCTCCACAGTTGCAAGTGAAATGACCAGAGGAAATGTTGTCAGAGGTTGGACATTAGGAAAAGCATCTTCACTGAAAGGATTGTTAAGTAGTGGAACAGGCAGCCCAAGGAGGAAGGCAGAAAGGCTTGCGATGAAAAAAGAAGAGAGATGAGGGTCTGCTGGTG
>WEIS01091640.1:6947-16947 GCA_013389965.1 Todus mexicanus
AATTTTTTTTTTCTTTGCATCAAATCGCTTGGAGAAGTTGGGAGCGTTAAAAAATCGGTGATGAGGGAATAACCTTTCCTTTGTATTAAAGACAGGTAGGTAAAGAGCTCACGCCCCATTGGAGGCTGCAAGGAGGGATTGAGGCGGTTGCTCTTGAGGGGGGAGGAAAAGAATGAATAAATGAAGATATCTAACCCAAAAGAACCTCTCAGCATTTTATTTAAGCAAGCGAACCCCCCTAAAATCTGCCTTGCTTGGGTTCTCCAGGGCTCTCCACCTACCTCGGGGGGGAACCACACGGAGGGAACTGGTCCCAGTTTGCAAGAAGAAGGGCAAGGGTGGGCTAGGGATGGGCTGGGGGCTCCTCTACGGGAGGGACCGAGGGGGTGGCCAGGGTGGCTCCAGTGATGCTGCATTGACCAGTGACAACCGCTCTGCACAGACTGGGCAAGTCCCAAGCACCGCCACGGCCGAAAACCTCTTCGGTTCTAAGTATTCTTATATTGGATTTTTTCTTTATTCCCCCCCTCCCCTTCTCCACCCCCGGGAAGTTGCATGAGAAACGGGAGGCAGGAGGGAGAAAAGATTCAGGCAGATTGAGGGAGAAAGAGGCAAGAAGGAAAGATGCTGCCAGGAGACACCCCCCCACACACAATCCAACCTCTTCAAGCTTCCCCCTTCTGCTGAGCCAGGGGAAAATTCTGCACCTCGATTCAGAGCGAAAAAAAAAAAACCCAAAAAACAAATAAAATGAAAATAAAGCAATGTCCAAAGCTGGTAAAAATAGGATTTCCCCCCTCGCAAACCAGGAAAAGACTTGAAAAGCAAAATAGGGCGGGGGGTGTTCGGCAAGGGACTCCCAAATTCGAAGAGAAAAGTCATCGATTCTTCCCCCCACCCCCTCCCCAACCCCAGAATTTATTCCTCGTTCCGTTTTAAGTCCCCTGCTTTATGTGAGCCCTTAAAGGGAAATATTCCTGCAGGAGTAGAATGTCTTCTTTGGCCTTTATCGAGACAATTTATCTGTCAATCACCGCTCTCCAATGCCGGTTATTTATTTTTTTTTTAGGTTGGGGAGGAAAAAAAAAAAAAGAATAGAAAATCAAATTAAATTTCTATATCTACTCGTCGTATTTATTTCTTCCTTTTTCAATCTGTTCTCATTTCTTGAAATCCTCTGCTGCTCGTCTAGTGGGTACGTGGAGGGGGAAAAAGCAGCCTGGCTTTTCTACTTTAGTGGGATATTTGAGAGCGAATTCTTTGGAAAACCAGGGTCCTCTGGAGATGTAGGTGGAGAAAGGGTGAGGGAGAAAGAAGGGGGGAAAAATAAGGAAGAGAAAAAGAGAGAGAAAGGAAAAAGCTGCAGAGGGAGAAGGAGGGAGAGAGAAAGGAAGGACTGAGCTTGTAGAGGGAGAGAAGCGCTGAGAAACAGTCAGTGGGGAGGGGGAAAAAAAAATCAAATAAAAATCTACCAGTGTCAGGATAAACCTCAGCCGAAGCGCGAAACGAGGAGGAATCCCCCAAACCACGCAGTTCTCCTAAGGAGCAGCAGGTTTTGGGGTTGGGGTTGTGTTGGGCTTTGGGGTTTTGGGGTGGCTTTTTTGCAACCTTAAGGCGAGCAAGGCAAGGTCACCGAAATTAGTCGTGGATGGTGCATGTTGGTGTTACACAAAAGGCGAAGATATCTGGCCAAGATCGCTTGGCTTTTGCAGGGGGAACCTGCAGCACGTGGAATTAGCCCTGGAAATGGGGAAAGAAATCCCCATTTCGTCGGGAAATTCAAAGGAAAGCGGCGCTTTCTGCCCCAAACCCCCCTTTGAATTCAGGGGGGGCTCCGAGAATTCAACAGCACAAAAGCCAGAGCTGGAGACACTTCACCTTAAAAGCAAACTAGAGCCACGGTTTAAGGGCAGGGTTTAAGGCGAAAAACACGGCTTAAGGCGAAAACCACGGGTTTAAGGCGAAAGGCACGGCTCAGGACAACGTTTTGCTCGGCTGCAGAATCCCGGGGCACGACGTGAACCCCCTGAAAATGCAAAACGATGAGGAAACACCACCACCCCCCCTAAAATATTGTCCTTTCACGCTTATCTCGCCGTGAAACCATCCCCATGGATGAAGGCGAAGTTATAGGAATCAAGTCCAGTCAGAGCGAAGGGCAAATTAAGCAATAGCCTGAAATATTCTGGTAATATTCTGGTGGTTTGGGGTTGGGTTTTTTTTTCTTCCAGGAGCTGTGGCTCCCAGGAAATTCTCCAGCCTGGAATTAAAAGCCGCCTTTGCTATTGAATTGAGCAGCTACAAGGTTATCTCGTAGCTTTTATTCACGCTCCAGCCAGGCTCTTGTGGCTCCACAAAAGCTTCGGGACTGGGTTTAATGGGAGATTACCTCTTCTGAAATGATTGGGGTTGGGGGGGAACTAGCACATCCCTTCCAGGCAGCCTAATATCTTTTCCTCTCACCTCCCCTTTAGAAACTGCAAGGGAAAGAAACTGAATTGTATTGAGGAGTCCAGGAGATGAGGATTTCTATTTCCATTTTTCTCAGTATTTTTTCTTTTCTCCGGCGGAGTGAATAAAAAAATATAATAAAAAATATTATTTTTCATAAGAATAATAATAATAATTTCAAAAGGAAAATCTAGCCGCAAATTAAGAGCCTACAGAAAATCCTCCGGTCTTTGTCTGGCCACTGTCCTGCCCAGTTGACTTCTGATACCTTTTCGAAGCTAAATATTCGCCCTGTTCCCTGCCAGGGTTCAGCCCGAGCTCCCTCCCTCCATCCATCCCTCTATCCATCCTTCCATCCCTGCCCAAGGCTCTTTCCCCTTATTTCCAAATCTTATCTTTTCTCTTGGTGAAATTCTCCCCTGATTGGAAGGAAGGGAGACAAAAAAAAAATCACCCTAATAAAAAAGAAAAAAAAAAGACAGAAGAGTGAGGAAATAAAAGAAGAAAAAAAAAAGGAAAGAAACAACTATTGCCTGCTGAGGTGACGCTGTTTTCTGGGGGGGTTTCTTCCTTTTTAAGTCGATTTTATTACTTTTCTTTGGCTTCTTTTTGGCAAAAAGTGGTGGCGAGGAAAAACCAGCCAGAGGTTCGCAAGAATTGGGGCTGGGGGGGAGATGTTGGGGGGGATTACCCCCTTTTCCCTGGAGCAGCTCCAGGCCTGAGCTCCAGCAGCAGCTTCCACCAGGACACCCCCGAGCCCGGAGCTTCGGTGGGGACAACCCCGGAGCCGCTTCCCAGTTACCCCCAGGGGTGGGTGGAGGAATTGGGGGGGACGAGGAGAGTGAATTTGGGAGTGGGGGGAGACTGCGGCAGCCTGAGGGCCTGGAGCTGAGCAGCCAAACGGAGCCTCCTCCAGGAGAGGAAAGCAAAAAAAAAGCAACCAACCCACCCAAGCCCAGCCGCATTCCCCCGGTTCAATTAACACTGTCAAGTTCGGATTAAAAGAGAAATCGGGGGGTTCCCCGCTTCTCTCTCTTCCCCTCCTCCCCATCACCAGCGCTCCCCAACCTCGGCTCCATCGCACACCTCCAGCCCCAGCTCTGGAGGAGCCGGGAAAGGCGATGTTGGTTCCATCGCTCTCCAGAAGCGAAACGAAAGTAACCCTCGAATCAGCCCCAAATCCCCCTCCCCGTCTGTATTTGCAGCCCTAACCCGGATTAAAGTCGCCTTTTTTCTCCCCCCCCCGCCCCCCGCCTCCACCTCCTTTATTCTTTGTCCTTTTCCTATTCCCTTCCTCTCCTCCTTTGCCTGCCCAAGTTCTTTCTCTCTTTCTTTTGTTCCTTCTTCACCCCTCCTTTCCTTAATAAAACACATACACACACACACACAGAAAAAGGGAGAAATTAAATTGTACACAATAGAATGGAAGAGTCTGAAGCAGAATCTGTGAAGAGGCTGCAGAATATTTCCTGAGCCTCGCAGATGCTTCAGTTTATTCCAGGATTCTCTCTTAAAGTAAATAAATATGGGGAAAGATTAATTTCAGGCCGAATACCCTCCGTGAATCTTGCAAATCTTGCAGCAGCGCGGTTGCAATCACAGGCTTTTCCTTTTCCCTCCATCCCTCCCCATCCCCTGCGAAATTCTTTGGCTGCTTGGAAATGATATTTCATCAGATTTCTTAAAGGTTATCGTAAAGAAAAAGGTCCCCAGGACAACAACCGGCCGCTGGAATTCGCTCGCACATCGCTTTCTACCAACGGGAGCACTTCCATCTGAGCCAAGGTGGGGAAGAAAATCAGCATTCGGCTCAAAAATGACACTGCAGGAGTTTTTTACCTGCTTAAGTGCTTCTTCCCCCCCTCGCTTTCTCATTCTCCCTCCCTCTCAACTCCTCTGTCTGTTGCTAAGAATTCCTGTCTCTCCAGTGTTGGAGGTACAGCTAATAGACAATAAATTCCGAGGTGCAATTAAAGCGAAGAACAATTTCTTTAAGTGTGTTATGGTCTCCTTGTCCAAAAAAAAAAAAAAAAGAGAAAACCCCAACCAACCCTAAACCAACAAAAAACCTCAAACCAGCCACCACATCACCACCACCATCCCCCCCCAAAAAAATAAAAGCAACCCACAGAATAAAAAAAAATCAGGTCTCCACCAAAATGAAACCTCCTGCAGATGTTCCCAAACCCCAGCAGCTTCTCTGCAGCAACCCGGGAGGCTGCAAAACTCCAGCTCCTCTCCCAGTTGCTCCCCAGGTTAGCTGGGTTGGGTAATTTTTTTGGGGAGTGTGATATGAAACGCAGGTCAAGAGAAGGGGAGGGAGGGGAAAGCAAGGAGAGAGAGAGAAAAAAAAATAATAGTAATACAAAAATCCCCAGCGAAGTAAATGAAAAGAGGAGCAAGCAAACAAGCCTGAACCCAGAGAGGCGAAGTGGATAGTGCCTGGAGAAACATATTTCTATACTTCTCCCTTTCCATTTATTATGGTTCTGTCAGACACCCTGTAATTAGCATAGATAAGTCGAGTTGCGAGCTCCAAGTTGTGTCTGCAAAATCCCATTGTCTGGCAGCTCCGCTTGCACCCCGAGCGAGCCTTGGAAGCGAGCACAAGGTGGTAGGAAGAGCCCGGTGAAATCAAATAAAACAATAACGCCCCGAAATGTAGAGAGGAGACGAGAAGGGAGGGGGACGGGAGAAAGGGAGGGGAGCGGAGGAGTGAAGGGTGCCGCTGCTTTAGGCGATGGATTCCAGCCTCAATCTGCACCGCAAGATCTCTGGCCTGCTGCAAACGTCTCCTGCTCGGTCTTAAACCTGCCTTTCTCCACCACAAATAAGGCTTAAAATCAAGAATATTCAGGAGATGCCCTGTCTCCTGTCTTAATCTTCCCCCTACAAACACACCGCCCCCCCCCTCCCCTTTCCCTGCGAGCAGTTGTTTGTAAAGGTCATCTGCAGAGCCAATACCTCTGTAAATAGTGGGTGTCCGAGCCAGACACCCAGACACCTAAAGATAACAACCTTGAGCAGGGACATTTGCCACCATTTACACCAGCCCCAGTTTGTTGGCCAGCCCTGGAGGGGGTTCGAGTGGAAGCAAAAGAGCTGAACCTTCAGGGGACTTCCCCCTTAACCTCCCCTCCAAAAAATAATCCAGTTGAGCACGTATCTCGGCGAGCTTTTATTTGAGGGAGGAAGGAAGAAAGCCACCATAATCTAACCCCCTTCATCCCCCCGCTGCACATAAAAAGGAGTTTATCAAGGCAACCTCATCTCCCCACAGCCTCCCACTCGACTTCTCCACCCCACAGCTTTGGCTGGGAGGTCTTTTGCCAAACCACCACCACCACCCCCCTCCCACCACCACCACCACCACCAAGGATGAAGTTCATCCCCAGGCGACGCGTGTAACACCCCCCGAGAAGCAGGCAAAAGCCTCCAGGTTTGCAAATTCCACCTGCTGGGAAGCGGGAGAGAAAAGGGGAAAAAAAAAAAAAGAAAAGAGGCAAGGCAGCTTTTTCTTTTCTTTTTTTTCCCCCTCGGAATATCTCCAATATTTCACCCCCATAACAGCATCAGGACGAGCGGCAAAGCAAAGAAGCTCAGGCGAGGCAAGAGGGAAGGCGAGCAGCGGGATGTCTTTTTTGACTACCCATGTTTTTACACGAAAAATAAAACCCCAAACCAAGCGCATCTCTCCCAAATCGTCGAAGCAATAAATCGCCCCCCCCTCCCCACCCCGGCTCCCCGCGTCCTTCTCCCCGGTCTAATATCATAATTACGAAGCAGTAGGGGAGATTTTTAACTTTTATTGCATTTCTGGAGTGGGGTTGCTAAACATATATTAAGTGGAGCTTCTTCTCTTTCTCTCCAGGGGGGTGGTCGCTCGGAAATAAAATCAATCTTAATATCCACATAATAGATATTGTGTTTGGGGGGCTTGTACGCTGCTGTTAGAAGGAAGGCAAAGAAATCTGCGGATGGTTAATACCGAGTAGGCAAACTCATCATACATATAATGAATCCTTTAAATCATTCAATTATCACAGCACTAATATCAAATAATTATGGTTAAATGTACCAGTAATCAACCTTGTCCCTGTTGAAATATTAATTTACAGTATTGTGAATGAGTTTCTTCCTTTGTGGGGGTTGCTTTTTTTTCCCCTTCTCCTTTTTCGACTCGCTTATTCCGTATTTATTACATTATATACATACATCACATTGATTGTGGGGTTTTTTTTTCTCTCCCAGCTTGGTGTATTCAACCTAAAAGGAAGATGAAAACAACAGGATTCCACATGCAACGTTGCTTTGCATCAAACCAACAACTCTTTCGTCCTTTTTTTTTTTTTCCCTTTCCACACTTTTTTCCACCCAACATTTTTGGGAACCAAAGCAGACAGAACAAAGCGAGGTGATTTCAACCCGATGCTTCAAAAATCCACATTAAATTCGTCGCACGTCATTTCATTCGCCTCTGCCTTCCAACATCCCGAGCGAGCAGTCGCGATTTTCACCATCGAAATCTCCTCCATGCCCACCAACTTCACCAGCAAGAAGCCAAAGCCGGGAGAGGGGGGAGACCCCAAAACATCACAAGCTCGCAGCAAAAGACAACCCCTAAAAGACACCATTTCCACCAGAGCTCCACCAACCTTGGGCAAACCTGCCACCTTGGAATTCTCCTTGCCCAGACAAAAGAAAAAAGCCAAATATTTCCCAATTCAAGCCTTTTTTTCCTCTTCTTTCTCCACGTCAACCTTGAGCCTTTCCACCCTAAGAGCAGCACCCACTGGACCCGGCGTTTTCGGAGCTATCGCCACACACAAACCTCTCTGTCAAGCTTTTGCTCACCCGCAGCAGCGCATCTCGCTCTCTTTCGCTCGCCACACTTCCACATTCCCTTGCCATCTCACACACCTCAGCAGCCCCACGCACCTCACGGGACCCCGCACTCTTTAGACAGGAAATTTTAATATTTCATATATTCTTTGCTTTGCCTCCCTCTCCTTCCCCACCCCCCCTTTTCCTTTTTCTCCTTGAAACATCGAGCCGCAGATCCAACTTGCCCAACTTTTACAGCTCGTTTTAAGGGGAGGGGGGGAGGAAAGGTGATAAAATAGCCCTTTTATTTTGATTATATTTTTTCACCCCTCCCAAAGAGACGCTGCTCATGTAACACAAGCGCCTGATTTGCTTCAGCACCAGTTACTCAGCTTTTATAGGGGTCCTTCCTGGAAAGTAATTCCTAAGCCAGGCTGCGACAGAAGACCCGTGCTCTTGAAAAGTGAAACCCCAGCCCTCGATTAAAGGCATGGAAAAGGGTTATTAAATTTTATCACTGATGTTTGGGGTTGGTTGGGGTTGGGGTTTTTTTGGCTGGGATGGAGACAGAGCTCAGGAGAAGTTGGAGGCGGGGGGAAAGAAACCCCCTCAACAACCCAATGTTTGGGCTTTGTTCTTCCATCCACCTTCACGAAACTCAAGCCGCTGCAACTTCTCGGGTTTAAAAGCGAGACAGCTCAGCAGAAGATGGCAACAGGAGCGCTCCCAGCACCAGCACCACCTCCCCCTCCGGCTGCCAGCACCAGCCTGCCAATTTGCCCCAAAATCCCCCTTCCAAAAATAATCCAACCGCAATCAACTTGTCCAAATGTCAGGGATGACCCAGAGGGAAGCGATTATATATATATATATCTATATGTACACATATACATATATATACAAGTGTATATATATATATATAAAATTTATTTTTAATTTACGGATTAAAAAAGCGACTACGGGGGATGCGGTTGATTTTTTATTTATTTATTTATCTGTCTATCTATCTACTGTCTGTCTATCTATCTATCTACCTATCTATCTATCTATTTACCTACCTACCTATCTATCGATCTATCTATTTATCTATTTATCTATATATTTATTTATCTATCTATTCCCCCCACCCCCCTTTCTTTTTATTACTATTTAAAGAAAGAGCGAGTGCCCATCACCCGCGGTGTCCAACCGCCGGGGCTCTGCCAATCATCCCTCTCTGCAAAGCTCTTCTACTTTCATAATTTGAGGAGGAAAAGCTGCCCCCTTCCTTTTGTCCTTCCGCGGTTATCCGCGGAGCGGAGACAATAGCGCGGAAAGGAGGTGGGGGGGAAAAAGAGAGGGGGGAAAAAAGGGGGAAAAAAGAAAAAAGAAGGAAAAAAGAAGGAAAAAAAAGGAAAAAGGGGGAGGAAAAGGAAAAAAAGGGGAAAAAGGGAAAAAAAGGGGGAAGGGGAAAAAGGAAAAAGGGAAAATAAGGAAGAAAAGGGAAAATAAGGAAGAAAAGATAAAATAAGGGAAAAAAGGAAAAATAAGGAAAAAAGGGAAAGTAAGGAAAAAAAAAGGGAAAATAAAAAGAGAAGAAGAGAGAGAAATAAAAATAAATTTCAAAAAAAGGGAAGAGGAAGAAAATCTTCTCCCTAACTCAGGGGGGCTGCTGGTGGTAGGGGGTTTATTTGAGGGGGTAGTGGATCCAGGGAGGGGTGGTTGTGCTGGTGTTGATCCCCCTCCTTTCCCTCTCCCCCGGTTGCCACCACCTTGGTGGGATTTGGGGTTGGGGTGGGGGGTTTTTTTTGTCTCGCCGGCGCTCGCTGCAAGTTGCGCGGGGCGCGGGGCGCTGCCGGGCGGCCCCCCGCGCAAGTAGCGCCCCGGGGCGCGCACGGCGGCGGAGCTGCGTGTGGCTAGCGGAAACGGCTGCCCTTGATGAAGACTAACTGACGTAATTAAGGCAGTTTCTTGTTGCCGAGCTAAAAGCCAATCCCAACAACATGAAACTACCTAAACCACAGATCAGCTGCGTGAAAAGGGGCGGAAGATCCACTCAGTTCTGGCAGAGAAGGAGGGAAGGAAATAATAAGGATGCTGATGATGATAATAATGAAAGGGAGGGGGAAAAAAAAACATAGAAAGAAAGAGGAGATAGAGGGAGAAGAAAAAAAACCATAGATAGAAAGGGGAGGCAGAGAGAGGAAGAGGAGATAGAGAGAGGAAGAGGAGATAGAAAGAGGAAGAGGAGATGGAAAGAGGAAGAGGAGACAGAGAGAGGAAGAGGAGACAGAGAAAGGAAGAGGAGACAGAGAAAGGAAGAGGAGACAGAGAGAGCAGGAGAGAGAAAAAGGGAGAGAGATAGAAAGGAAGGAAGAAAATCGCCCCCTTTGTTGCTTTTCTCGGTTCCCCCCCTCCTCTTTCTCCCCGAAACTGGCGTTCCAGCTTTGCAATATCCTAAGCAGCCTCCGCCAGCAAATGCTTGGAGAGGGAGGGGGGGGAAAAACAAGGAGGGAAATCGACCCCCCCAAAAGAAGACCCGAAGCGGCAGCTTGAATCTCTCCATTAAATCCCTGTTAAGAGCCGCTCCGTGGGCTGCTCTTCGCACTGGCTGCGAGCGAGGCTGGCTGGAAAATCTTGACTTATTGCAGGCTGCGCTATCTTTCATTGCCAAAGTGGCCGCATCCTGACATTAGATCCCTTTTCAATTGCAAGGAGATAACTCCTGCTGCAAAAAGCGGCTTCC
>WEIS01091640.1:19821-30059 GCA_013389965.1 Todus mexicanus
GGGGGGCTGGGGCACCCCTCCCTTTTCAAGTGAAATTAAAATTCGAAGTCAGTTCCCGGATTCGATTCTCTCTGTTCATTTTCTTGAGTTTCATCCTGCGGTTTTGAAACCAGATTTTGACTTGTCTGTCTGTCAGGTTTATGCTCTTACTAATCTCCAGGCGGCGCTCACGGGTCAAGTACATATTGAACAAGAATTCCTTCTCCAGCTCCAGCGTCTGGTGCTTGGTGTAAGGACACCTTTTCTTTCTTCCGCTCTTTGCTGTCAGCCAATTTCCTGTAGTGTTTTCTGCCTTTATATCCTCTGTTAAAAATAACAGCGGCACATAAGTATCCGGGGGTGGGGTAACTGGGGAAACACAGAACTTACCCGATTGCGGCGCTTGGCAAAGCGGTTTCTTTGACAAGGGGAAAAAAAAATTATCCCCCGAATATATATAAAATATATTNTATAAATTTGGGGGGGAATTTTTACATGAGAAAGCAGCTCGCCTCTGGGCCAAAAAAATTAAGGAGCAAGGGTAACTCGCTCTCCTGAGGGTTTTGAGGACGAAGGAAGGAGGTTTGGAGGAGGTAAAGGGGGTGGGTTGAGTAACTTGGTGGTAGCAGCGCTCACCTTCACCTCTCAGCCGCGGACAATCCGCGTTCCCCAACGCGGGGAATGGAGAATATCCATGGGGTGAATTGGTGGAGGTTGAAAATCCCCCCCATTGGAGCAGCAACGTGGCTTTTGGCACTCTCGGGGTTACCCCAAGTCACCCTTCCCCGGTCCCCAAAATATCATTATTTAGCTGGGCTTTCAAAATACCCCGCAGAGGGGGGAATATTTGCCTAAAACCGTGGGATTTGGGGGGAAATAAACCGATTTTCCCTCGTCCTGGAGGTACCCCCGAGCAGCTTTTGCATCAAGTGTATTTTCCGGGAGCTGGGCTTGGATGGTATAGGAGGTGTAGAGTCTTGAGGAGCTTTGCGGGGACATCTAGGTAAATCCGGAGGTGATTGGAACCTCATCTAGACTATTTTCCCCCCCCCCCCTTCTCCACCCTTATCTAGAGACGCACACAGAGACACTTGGCACAGGCAAACGTATTTCACACGTCCATAAATAAACAGAGCAAATCCTTGGGCTTTGAATTTGGTCATGAGCAAAAGGCTGGCACCAGCAACCCGACCACTGTTCCTACTTAAATTCTAAGGCAAAAAATTAAAAGTAAATCAAGCAAAGCTGGTCCTGTTAGAGCCACCTCTTCGATTTCGCCTTCGGCAGATTCGGCGGAAAACCCAACCTGGATTTAGCCAAAAGCACCTTGAAAAATTTGCTGGGGGTGACCTGGAGCCGCTTGGGTGGTTGGAGCAAAACCTTGGGTGTCACCAAGGCTTGGAAATGCTCCTTGGAAACTCAAGCTGGTCCCGAATGTTTCAAGGACAGGAGAAAAAACAAAGGCTTGTCTTTTCGGGAGGAATTCAAATTCAGGGTGGAGAGCAACGAAAATTGCACCTAGCAAAGGGTTGGGGTTTGGTGGGGGGTTTTTTTGCGAGGAAGCAAGAGAAAGAGGAGCGAAGAAAATCCGCCCCTCAGTTGGAGCCGAGCGTTTTGCAACCAACACGAAGCGGCTTCTAAAATGCACCAGAATGAAAAGAAAATCCGGGAAATGCCGTTTTTCTCCCCGCGACCCGTTTCAATCGAACATCTGGAGCGAAAGGAATCCTTGATCTGTATCGATTGAATTCTTTATTTCCGCCCCGATCACAAATCCAACTCCCAAATCAGCTTTTTATTGTATTTTATTTTCCTTTCTCTTCGGGTTAACTCCCACCAAAACCTCTCCTGAAGGCGCTTTGTGCGGATAAGTTTGGAAGGGTTTTGATAACCTTGACTTTGCTTTCTTTCCTTTTTTTTTTTTTTTTTTCTTGGGTGTGTGTCTGTGGGTAATTATAACTCGGCTGTCAGATAATATCTTTCCCCTTTGGGTGCCGAATGGGGTTTGAAAAGAAAAGGGGAAATTAAGAGTAAAATTAGACGTCAAATTAAGAGTAAAATGAGGAATCAAGTGAGGAATCAAAATAGGAATTAAAATAGGAGTCAAGTGAGGAATAAAATGAGGAATCAAGCGAGGAATCAAAATAGGAATCAAAACAGGAATCAAATGAGGAATTGAGGAATAAGATGAGGAATCAAATGAGGAATCAAGTGGGGAATCAAGTGGAGAATCAAGTGATGAATAAGAAGAGGAATAAAGTGAAGAATAAAATAAAGGATCAAATGAAGAATCAGATTAAGAATAACGTGAAGAATAAAGTGAAGAATAAAATTAAGAATAAAGTGAAGAATAAAATTAAGAATACTATTAAGAATAAAATTAGCAATAAAAATAGGAATGAAATTGAGAGTAAAATTCAGAAGAAAATTTGGAAGAAAATCAAGAATAAAATTTGGAAGAAAATTAATAATGAAAGTAGGGATAAAATTAAGAATAAAAGTAGGGATAAAATTAAGAATACGATTAAGAATCATGCTAAGAATCACATTAAGAACCAAATTAAAAATCGAATTAAGAAGCAGATCAAACCCACAATGCCAAATAAAATTAGAAACGAAATGGAAAACTAGAAGTAGAAATTAAAAAAAATCCAAAATTGAGGGAAAAGAAGAAGGGTTTCTGGCTCCTGCTTTTTCGAGGAGGTCAATTTTGGAGGGGCAAACGCCAGAGGACAGGTTTTGGTGGTGCCTCAGAGCCGAGGCGTGTGCGCATGGGGGTCTACATGCAAGGCACACACATGTAGCCCTGCGTGAACATACATCGCCACCCAGCCCAGCCACCCTGCTGCTGCTGGAGCCCCGAATTATGACACAGACCCCCTCCCCTAACCCGGCAGAGATTTTCCTCCACATACCACAAAACAACCCGCTGTAGGCTTTTCTCCCAACTTTGCCTGCCCATTCCAACCAGTCCCATCATTCCTCCACTTCTCGACCTGCCAGAAGAAGAAGCAGCCCCTGAGCCCACCTGGCTCCACATCAGGCCAAAGCGGAGAAACCCGACTATTCCCATCCATCCACACCGAGTTCCAGCCAGAAACCTCATTTCTACTGCTCCCTCCCAACCTCTGGAGCGACAAGAAAAAGCCAGTGGAAGCCTCTGCTCGCCAAATCCCCCAACTTAAACCAGCTGCTCGACACACAAGCAACATTTTTTTTTGCGCCTTCGCAAACACGACCTCAAGCCGCCAGCAGGAAAATAAATAAATAAACAGAGAAATAAATAAATAAATAAATAAATAAATATAATAAAAAGCAGCTTTTTTCTTTCTTTCTTTCTTTTGGAGGCCTCGCCGACTCTCTCAACCGGTTTCCAAGCTCTGAAATGAGCCCTAGAGCACAACTCCAGCCGGAGATGTTTGTCACTGCAAATTCCCACTCTCCGCGGTTCCTTTTTTTTCCCCCCCTATTTTAACGCTGAGCAAAGACCAAAAAAAACCCCATCTCGTAGCGCACGGAAACAAACCATTTGCATAGAAAGGCATGGGAAGGAGGGGCGCAAAAATCAAATCAAATCAAATCAACCCCAAACCAGGGTTCCTCTGCCTTAAACCCCCCCAAAACAATCCTCTCCAAGCAAACAAACCAAGCTCAAAGCTCCGCGGTTTCCGAGCAAACCCGTCTCGTCTCATCCGTTCTTTGCAAGGTTCAAATTCATTAGCAATTTTTGGGAGGCATAAAGTACACGCACAGCACATTTAGGTTTTTTTCCTCCCCATATAAACAGCGAGAGGACGAGCTCCTGAGTCGCTCTCTGCCCCTTTTTCTCTGCTTGAATGCATATATTTCAATATAAACCCCACGACGTTTCGAGGACGAATTGGATATAGAAATAGTCTGCATATACACGTATAAAATACATCAACATTAGAATATATATTTTATATATTCGGGTTTTATATATTCGAGGTTTATATATTCGAGTTTTTTATATAGTATCTTAATATATTATATCTTGATATATATCTTTACATATTATATCTGTATATATCTATATATACGGTCTCTATATATTCTATCGTCATATACGATATCTTTATATATTACATCTTCATATAGTACATCTTCACATATTAAATTTCACATATTATATTTCACATATTATATTTCATATATTATATTTCATTTCTATATTTATATTTCTGTATTTTATATTCCTGTATTTAATATTTCTATATTTTATAGTTTACATTTGATAGCTTTCATTTGATAGCTCACATTTTCTATTTTCTTTATACCTCTATAGAGTATATATAGATATTTTTCGGTTGCTCTCCAGCAAA
Source organism: Todus mexicanus (assembly GCA_013389965.1). Classification (NCBI taxonomy): domain Eukaryota; kingdom Metazoa; phylum Chordata; class Aves; order Coraciiformes; family Todidae; genus Todus; species Todus mexicanus. The sequence continues at coordinate 24,144 of WEIS01091640.1, forward strand.
AATGCAGAACATTTTGGTGCCAATTTCTGGAGAAGGGCAGAGAGCGGATTTCGCATTTCTTCCTGCTCTTATTAACCCGGGCTGGTTATTAAGCGCTGGAAATTAGCGAGGGCTAATGAAGGAGGCTTCCCTTACCTTTTGCTTCATTGTCAGAATTCTCGGGGCTGGTGTCAGTGGGTTTTGTCAGCTCTTTCTCTGCTTCCGAAGGGCTGCTTTTGGGTGCTGGGGCGCTTTTCTCCGTTTTAATTTCGTTCGTGCCTGGGTTCGGGGGATGATCTGCTTTTGTGGTTTCGGGGAAATTCACTTTAGCCACCGGGGGCGGCGGAGGAGGTGGTGGTGGTGGTGGTGGAGGAGGTGGTGGTGCTGGTTCCAGATGCTCATTCCTTGGGTTCAGGCTCGCCCTGGCTTCAAAACTTGCCTCAAACTCATTTGGATTGCTGCAGTTTGACGTCTTCTCCATGGAGGGGTAACCTTGGCTTGCTCGGTAGTAGCTGGGAACGGGGACTTCATGGTCATTTAGGCAAGGCTCAGGCATTTGGTTGGGGTAGAGGGCAGCCTCAGTGGCATTTTTTGCCCTTTTGTCAGCGTTATACATACAGCAAACATTCTCTTCCTTGACATTGGTTGGGAAGGAGCAGGAAGGGAGCTGTCTTGCAACAGGTTGCTCGATCCTGTACGTATTTTTGGGGTCACACCAAGTGTCTAGCTGCGAAAGGTAGGATGGATAGGTGCTGAGAGACAAGGTAGCGCTATTCACCTCGTCCCTTTTGGAAAGAGACGGGATAATTCCACAGTTCCTCATGACTCCGCAGCTGAAATCGCTCCCAGGCTGCATGTACATCCCTTGGCTGGAGGAATAATTCTCCCCTCTACAGGTCCCGGCCAACGAGTCCATCAAAAACGAGTTCGAAGTCACATTGGTGGGACATGACATTTTCAGAGGCGGCTTTTGAAAGGAGGAATACTCCAGCCAGGGGCTGACATCTTTTTTTTAGGGGGAAAGGAAAAAAAAAAAAAAGAAGAAGAAGGAAAAAAAAATATCAAGCCCCATAATTATCCACGCAGAAGCTCTGCTCCCCCCCTACCTCCAGCCCCCACCACGTGATGCCCAGGCCAATGAGGATTGAAAATGGCCTTGATGATTCAGACGGTGATGACGTCACTAGGGTCAAGTTGGAGGGACCGACAACGACACCGTGGAGCAACAGCGACATCTGCCAGCACCGGGCCGGGACCTTCGCGTTGAACAAAGGCTGAACCCCAGCAGAAAAACCCCCCTCCTCTTCTGAAGATTCCCCCCCACATCCACCCTCAGAGCCCGACACAACGGCCCCGTTCCCCTCCCGCCCGTTTGTTTACCAACGGAGCCACGCGTGGGAAACGAAGGGGATGGGGGGGAAAGACAAGGAAAAAAATATTAAACTGTATCTATTTATTTATTTTCATCCACCACCCCCTTCCCTTTATTTATTTATTTTTTTTCCCTTTTGAAATTCAGCGGGGGAAATGGAATTTCCACTTTAAAATATAAATAGATAGATGGATAGATGGATAGATAGATAGATAAATAGATAGAGAGACAGATAGACAGATAAATAGATAGATAGATAAATAGATAGATAGATAGATAAATAGATGGGTAGATGGATAGATAGACAGACAGATAAATAGATAGATAGATAGACAGATAAATAGATAGACAGATAGATAAATAAATAGAAAAATAAATATATAGATAAAACCAGAAATAAATCTATAGATAGAAATATAAATAGTTACATAGGTATAGAAATAAATATATAGGTAATATCTATAAATAAGTATATCGATAAATCTGTAAGTAAATATATCAATAAATAATCCCCCCCTCCTTTCCCTGCCTTCTCAAATTGCCTTTTTTTGCACCCCAAAATCTACAGAGGGGTTTAATTGTTGCTTCACCCCCCCCTCTCATTCTACCCCTCAACCTTGTCCTTCCTCCGCTCGGCTGCGCCTTTCTCCCTCTCCCCTCCGGTTGCTTCGCCGCTGCTTCTTGACGTTATTTTCCTGGTTATTCTCATTTTGGGGTGGGTTTTTTTGGGGGGGAGAGGTGAAGGTTGGAGAAGATTTTGAAGGGGTGATGCCCTGGGCTCCGTTTTGCTTTCGGTAGGGGAAAATTAGGGAATAATTCCCGGAGCCTTCATCCAGCCCGAAACCTCGAAGCTGCTTGGAGCAGGTTGGATATTTCCCAAGCAGCTTTTTTCATGAAGAGAAAAAGACAATGAAAATCCTTCTTTTTTTTTTTTCCCCCCCTTGATTTTTTTCCTTTCTTTTTTTCCCTTCTATTTTTTTTTGTTGTTCTCTCTTCCCGCAGCAAAGCAGCTTCGCCTTCCCTGCCTCTGCGAAAGCAGCTTTTTTTAATTAGCCACTTACTTTCATTCCCCAACTGTCTTAAGTTTCTGGGTTAAAAATGGCTTGTGTGGGGTAGTGCGGGGAGGGGAAAAAAAAAAGTCCAAAATTCCTCCTGGAGGGGAAGAAAGGGCTCGAATTTGGGGAAAAAAGGAGCGACTTTCAGAGGGTGAAGTGCGCTGGGGTGGCGGGGTTTCTGCCCTGTCTGTCTGTCTCGCTGTCTGCTCCTACTTTCCCTCTGGAAAATATCTACCCAAGGGCAAAAAAATCAAAAATCAAAGAAATCCAACCTGGGACTCACTAAATGTCACGTAGAAGGTTTTGCAAAAGCGAAACTTTCCCCGTCTGGTGAGATTTTATTTGGTTTTCTTCCCTTTTTTCCCCCCCTTCACAAGGAAAGTTACTTTTCTCTCCCAATATTTCCTCTCTCTTCTCTTCGTGGCCCGATTCGCTGCGAGTTTTGGGGGTTTCTTCGAAATTTTCCATCTCCCAGGAAGATTTGATGTCTAAAATAGGACGGATTTTAAAGCTTGGTGGATATCGCGCCCTCGCCCCCTAAACTTTATTTCCTTCCTTCTTTTCTTTCTTCTTTGTTTAAATCTTGTGATAATTAAACTCTTCGGGTTTTATTTCAACATTTCCCCCGGCGTGTTGCGGTGCTGGTGGGTGAATTCTGATTTTGGAGGAAGCGGCGAATTAGGGGCAGTGGTGAATAAATAAATAAAAAGGGCGCTAGCCTGGAATTTCAAGATCATTACGATTAGAAAGAGACGGGTTCAGAGTCACTTTCAAGGGAAACAAAGAGAAAATGCCACCTTTCATTAAAAAAAAAAAAAGAAAGGGGAGGGGGAAAAGAGGGAAAAGGAGAGAAAGAAAAAGGAGAAAGAAAAAAGGAAAAGAACAAAAGGGGAAAGAAAAGGGAGAAAGAAAAGGGGAGAGAAGAAAGATAAAGAACAAGGAGAAATAGAAAAGAGAAAAAGGAGAAGGAAAAGGGAAAAGAGATACAGGAGAAAGAAAAAACAGAGAGAAAAGGGAGAAGAGAAACAGGAGAAAGAAAAAGGAGAAAGAAAGGAGAAAAGAGAAAAAGAAAAAAGAAAAAGGAGAAGGAAAAGAGAAAAAAGAAAAAGGAGAAAGAAAAGGAGAAAGAAAAGGAAAAAATAAGAAGAAATGGAAAAAATAAGAAAGAAAAGGGGAAAGAAGGAAAAAGGAGAAAGAAAAGGGAAAAAAGGGAAAAATAAGAAAAGGGAAAAGAAAGGAAGAGAAGAAAGAGAAGGGAAAAGAAAGAAAAAGGAAAAAGAAAAGGGAAAAGAAAGGTGGGGAGAAAGGGAAAAGAAAAAAAGAAAGGACTTAAAAAAAGGGGGACAAAATCGCGGAGGCAAAAAAAAAAAGTAGGGAAGTGGAACTTGACCGTTTGGGGTGATTTGTAACGGTTTAGAGCAAAGTCCTGCTTAAATATTCTCACGTCTGCAAACCTGTTTTCCCAAAGATTTGCCAAAGCAGGGCTGTAAAATCCTCCCCCCTCCCCTCTCCCCTCGCCTTAAACTTCCAAGAGCCTTGCGGGGTCTCCTCTCTCCGCATCAAGTGGGACACGTCGCGTTACCTTAGGCCGAAAAAAGCCTCAAAGGGCATAATCCTGCTCCGGGTTTCCCCCTTTTTCCCCAAGCCCAGTCAAAAAAGCTTTTCGTAGGCTTCAGACGCCATTTGGTTCCTCCTTGCAAAGCTATTTGCGACTTTATTGCCTCTATTTGTGTTATCTGCATAGGTCTTTTTTTTTTTTTTCCCCCTTCTTCCAGTGGTTTGATCGAAATCGTTCGGGTTTTATGATATCCAACGAAAATTCCCCATCATATTTATAAGCAAAGAATAAAACTTTAGTACGGGCGCCAATATTTCCTCATTTATAGGTGATGAAATTAAAGAGCAAATGCAATTTTGGATTATATTGCGCGCTTTTTTTTTTTTTTTCCTTTTTTAAACTCTGGTTTGATTTCCCCCCTCGGTTTTTTTTTTTCCTACTTTATTTTTGCAGCTGATGTGGCCGGCGAATAATTTATACCGCTCACTCCAACAGTTACACATGTGCATTTTTATTTTGGAGGGGGACACACACACCCCCCACCAAAATTTGACCTCATAACTTTCTGGATTGTCTGCCTAAAGCTTCAATGTTTTCCTGATTCCTGATTATTATTTTTTTTTCCTTCCGCCCTGTATTTTTGCCTGCTGCTGTCGAGGGCGATAGGGAAGGAGCTGCACGGAGCACATGAAACGTGACATTAAATAATTGGAATTCGCTTCGCCGCAGAACCAGGCGCCTCGCAAGAACATCTCAAGCACAAAAAAACCACCTCCTCATCCAGGTTTGCTGGAAAGAGAGAGAGGGGGAGAGGAAAAAAAAAAAAAGAAAGGTGCTGGGAAACTCATCTTTTATGAACGTGTAAACGTTGCGAGGATAAAATGAAGATTTACACCGTTCGCAGGCGTTTTGTTGGGCAGTTTTTGCCAGCTCAAGGTACCGGTGAGGAGGTCGGAAGGGGTTGGCTATCAGCATCTTGGGGAGCAAAAGGGAAAATAGGAAAATAATAGGAAATAGCAAAAAAATTCACATTATTCCTTGAAAAAATGACAGGGGGAATGCCCGGAAACTTCAGCGTGATGGGTTGGGGTTTGTTGGCCATGGAAAATGAGGAGAGTTGGGGTTAGGAAGCAGCGCAGCAACATCTCCAGGAGACCGAACGTTGTTTAAAGCTCCCAATAATTACAAGTATGATAAACATGGGTCATTAATGGGAAGAGAAATAAAATTCATCAGCCTAAGTGGAACCCCCGGTGGGAAAAATGCTCGCGTCTAATTACGGAAAATAAATACCAACAAATGCTCTTCAAACTTCAAAAGGGGGGAGTCTACCCGTGGCAAGGACATTAATAACCCAACCCCCTCGGAATTTTCCACACTTTTCGGGGATCCCTCCCCACGGCCGAAGCTCATCCCCCTGGGGCTACCCCTTCAACTCCCCCAGGACTTTCCTGGAAAGCTGCTTCCCCCCTCCATGAGTCCAGCTTGGCCTTTCTGGGCCAGTTCAGGGGGATTTTTTTGACCCTGACCCACCATTAAAAACAAGAGTGAAGTCACCAAAAAAAAAAAGTGAGGTTTTGCCCTTCCTTTGCCGGGTGCTCTGCCGGGGTTGGAGGGGTTGTCCCCTGGTCTTTCCATTGTCCCCAGAGCCACAATCGCTCACCAACGTCCCCCAAATCAGCTCCGGACCCTGCAAAGGACGAAGGGATGAAGGAAATGGGGAGAAAAGCTGCCGGAAAACCCCCTCCTTCTGCCCATCACGGCGAGGAGTATATAAATGTCCACAATTTCCAAGACAAAGCATCTCGCCGACTTCCCCGGAATATTTTACCTGTCCCCCTTTTCAGTCTAATTATTTAACCGTGAGTTATGTGGAGAAAGCGCTTCTTCTGGCCCCATTGTATATTGTTTTTCTTTCTTTTATTTATTTATTTCCCCCCCCCCCCCCCCTC
>WEIS01091641.1:331-13530 GCA_013389965.1 Todus mexicanus
TTAAAATTCACATTGCATATCTTAAATGCATGTGTGTTTCTTGTCTCCACACCTTACAGACATAGCAGAGCTAAGAAAGATGCAAAGGCAGCAACTAAAATAACTGAGGTAGAGTACTGGTGTTGGGTACGAATGCTGGGATTCTCCCCTTTGGGGAGGAGGAGTCAGAGGGGGATAATGATCAACATCTACTGAGTCACAAAAGCAGCAGATGAGATGAAATTTATTCTCAATTCCTACCACACTAGAACAGCACATCCTGAAACAAATTCTTGTTCACATTGGTGTGAAGCCAGTATGCACAAACAGGTAATCAGACTTTCACTTAGACTAAGATTAGTGAAATCTATGATAGGCCCCTCCATATTTTGTATGCCAATAGTGAAACAGAATTGCAGGATAGCACCTGGGCTGCAGAATGACAATATTTAAATGTCATGCTTTGGTTTCTGCCAAGCTTTTTAGCATTGCCCAGCTGTCAGAAGACTGCAGGAGGCTAAACCGCATGGTACGCTTAACCATTGCCTTTTCTGAAAGCACTAATATAGATTCAGCCTGTCCTGAAAAAAAGAGAAAATAGCAGGCCTTAGCTCCTCTGCTGGTTTTATTTTCTTTGCAGCTCCACTTTATTAATTTTTCTTTCGTTATGGATGAGCAATTTGTCCTTTTTCAGTGATCAGATGAATTGCTTTCTGTAGCCCTAAGCTTTGCCACTCATATTTTTTGGTGTTTCCAACTAATTTTGAACTTCCATTTGAAAACAAATATGAATAAAATTCAGAAAACAAAGGCATTCCTCTTATCAAAGGTGCACATCTTCTTACCTAGTTTGTTCTTCAGTCATTTCACAACTTTGGAATCAGCTCCTGCTTTCATTAACCAAAGTGGTGGTGGCCTGATTCAGATTTAAACTAAAATCACATTTACACCATCCTGAACATGTAGAACAGACATGATTTGAGTGCAAACATAATTTGCCAAGTTACGGAAATCTATGCACGTTAACTGCGAATACCCTAGATCTCCTAGTTTTCCTTCACAAAGGCTAACCACAACATTGCTAGTGATTGCAAATGCTTGACAACTTGTTCTGAGACCACCAGCAATCCCAGAGAGTGAAGACTGGAGCGCAGAGTAGATGGGACAACTTTCCAAAAACAGAGTAGTGGGAGAGATTTTTACCTGTGTGCATGTGACATTTCTTCCACTCCATACTAAGTGTTTGCTATGGTTTCTCATGGTATTAGATGGCTATAATTTTTTAAACCTGAATTTAATGTACAGATTAACTGTTCAAAAATACGTTGTTTTGCTGCCTATCCTGTATACAACCCTTATCCTGAAACAGGTGGAAGTAGGAAAGACTTCCAGATAGCTACATGCAAGCCTATGTGCACCCCAGAGGACTCTTGCTTATTCAAACTACCTACCTTTCAGTGTACAAATGCTAAATCAGTTTAACTGTATATCTAGGACTTAGCAATACCATTTTTGGTTACTCCATGTAAACTATGGTAACTGCTAAAGAAAGTTTTCCAAATATAACAATGAAGACAGATCAGAATGGACTGAACCATCAGCTAACAAAGCATATGGTCTATCACTGCACTTTTAAGAACTAGATGCAGTATTTTTAAAGTGATCTGTCTCAAAGTCTTTCACAATGATATTTTCAGTTAACTTAAAACAATTTTATTAATTTAACTTTTTTACTAATTTCTGCTGTCCTGTCCAATCTGTCATGTCCCTTCTGACACATTGGACTTCTAACACGCTGACTCATCAAATTTTTAGCCTATGAAGATTATTTCATCTTGTGCTTAGAAAACTTCTAAAAGAAACTTTTAAATGTTCTTTTTTTTTGTCCCCCTAGAATTCCCGACACAAGGAAAGGGAATTCTCTAATATAAATACATCCTATTCAGTTAATTATATTATCCACAGGAACATGGAAACAGCCTGCAAATGAAGCCTACTCTTGTTTTTGAAGACTTGGATTTAAAGGTCATAATCTAACCTGGCATTTCTGTAAAGTTAGATTCTTTCTGTATTTTCCATTATTTTTTGTTTCACAAGAATCTTGATGTACGTATAATTTTCTTCTGTGTTCTAGCTGCATTGTGCTTGAAAGATGTTCAAAATTGTTCTTCTGGAAGGCATAGATAATAGGTAACAGAAGTACATTTTTTGTCTCCCTTCAAGGGCAGACATCTGGAAAAATTATATTTTTATGGTGCTTCCATTTAATACCTCTATGAGCTCAGACTGTTACTGTTATTGTCTGTTAGTCACAGAGCTAAGCCCTATTTTACCACAATGGTTCCTCATGCTACAAAAACTTGTAGAATTCACCTCCTGCCTAGTCCAGTAGACTTCTCCATGGCCCCTTGGATGGAATCATTACTAAACATAACCACATACCGCTTTTTGGCTGCATAAAAAAGATCCTCCAACACAAATCCCAAATCAAATAACTTTTTGACTCTTTTCCTTCCACAATTCCAAATAGTCACAAATTATTCTGTCACAAATCTGTAATCAGATTTTCCTGGAGCTCTACTCATATTTGAGAAATACGTTTATTTTCATGAACTTCCTTAACTTTTTTAAGCTTTTCTCAGATTTCTCTCTCCTTGTTTCTTTTGGTGCTTTTATATTTAGTTCTCCTCTTTCAGCTTAGCAACTTCGTTTTGGAAATACTGATGTAAATGCATGATTTATTATTGCAAATAGTCTTGATTTCAGTCAAACTGTTAAATGTGTTCAGGCTTGTAGTATTTTCTGGATTAATGGTACCTTCATAAATTTTTCTTCTCAACGGGAGTGAGTACAGGGTGATATTCTTTGCTTAAGAAAAATAAATTTAATGCACGTTCATATTTCTAGCCCTACAGAGAAGACATTAACAGCTTGGAAGACACTTGTTAAGAAAGCAAAATTGAAATTCTAAAGGATCATTTTATTACTGCTGGACAATCATGGAAAATCATAGAAATTAAAAAAATGTATTTGAAAAATAGCGCAAAACTTGTCACATGAATTGCTACTAAATGAGCCACCTCATAGCAAACCTATATTTAGATTTGAGCACTCATCAAATAATTTTAACAAGCTAAAATTGTGAGGACAATGCTATTAAATTCTAGTGCAATAAACAAAAGTAAAAGATGAGAACTATTCTGACCTCCCTCTTATGTGTCTTAGTGCTAGCCTGGCTCAAAATCATTCCCAAACAATCACTGTCTTTTTAACTGTAGCATACCTTCAGTTTTTCAGAGGTGAAAGAGTTGCACAGGGTATAGTTGGACCAAGTTCGGTTGCTCTCAGGATGACGGAACCAGTTTCCAGTTTCATCACAGTATTTTGAAGCTCTTTCTGATAAAATATTGCAATAATAGTTATTTTAGTATATGCATATTACATATTGAAAAATCCATTAAAAATAATTTCTACGTTTGGAAATAAAATGCCTATGTAACAAAATCTAAAGGGTTTTCAAATTGTGCAATTAGTATAATGCAATTAATATAAATTTCTCTGTTCTGTTTTTTGTTGTTGTCTTTTGTTTTGTTTTGTTTTTCTCAGAAATTTATCTGATGGTATACTTGTAGTTTATCTGCCTCCTTTTGTCTTGAATGAATGAAATAGAGTATATATCCATCCTTCATTTAGAAGACTTGCGATAATTGATGTGGTGATAATAATTAAAGAGGCTGTTGAAAGCTGTTTATGGAAGAGAAAGTAACATTAGATCCTGATGCTGAACCTGAAGGAAGTGTGTGCACAGGCAGGCAAACACAGTGGAGTCTGCGTATTGTTAGTGCTCATCCCAACCTGCAGTATTTACATTGGAAAATGGATGTGCCCACTGGATAGCATGCAAAATTAACTTTTTGTTTTCAAGCCAGACACTCACTAAGACATGCTGGTATTCACACATGCTAGCAGACTGAATCTTGCAGCAGAGTTTCAGGTATCAAGGGAAAGAATTAATTTGAAATATTGCATAGAGAAAGAGCAGCAAGCAGCATATAAACTGGAGCCTGGGTGCTGGAGATGGTGACAGTCCCAAGCATCAGTCATGCACTTAGGCAGAGGGGTGAAAGAGTCCTCCACAGCTTCTGAGCCAGCTAAATCCTGCTGGGGTGGGTGGGTGCTCTGCTTGTTTTCCTCTGGGACTGCAAAGCACTTAGTCACTTTGTGGAGCAGCCTCACAAACATTTCAGTGCAGGTCTCAAGTGTCCAGTTTAATTTAAAAAGGCTGCAGAGTTCTCTGTTTAAATCATCTGATGTGCTTGGCCTCTCCACATATGCCTCTGGTGCTGGTTTCTGAGCTGCAGCTGGCTCTGGCATCCTTCCTGAAAGCCCTGCCACATGGATCACTCGCCAGGCTCGTGCTTCTTCACGTGTCCTTTTACTGTGGCAGTGGGATGGTTGATGCTTCAGCACCACACAGCTCTGAGGGATGCCTGGAGAAGCAGGTGTGCTGTGTCTGTGTCTTTCTGACCACATTCACATTTCTGCTTGGGAAACCCTGGATGCTGTGGCACAGGCAGACACTCCTAATCACCTGTCAGGTTTTGGATTAGTTCCTTTGGCCTTCCCTCAAGCATTAGCCACATGGGAGTCACTGGAAAGTCTGCCTAAGTAACAAAGGCAGGGTAAGAACAGAACTTAAACGATTTGAGATACTTTTAGATAGAAACACTGTTTTTATTTAAAAAATCCACTGTTTTTCAAGACTGACTTTTAAAATAGTCTAAAAAGTTTATCTTAACTTCCCTTTGTCTATTCTAGCTTTATAATTTTATTGCCTTTTTACATAGATTGCCAGCATGTCCAGTCAATATACTTTTACAGAGCCAATTACCATTTAAACATTCACATCTTTTTATTTGTGCTCAACATTTGACTTATTTTTCTTAGTCAGCACTGATGATTAAATGATTCTATTAATTTTGAATATTCATATTCTCTTCATATATACTAAGAAAAGCAATCAATCACACCATCAGGGGAAGGATTGTATAGACTCTGACTAGAAATACACTTCATTTAGTGCCACTGCTAAATAAATAAACAAATAAATGAAGCCAATCATCTGAAACACAGCATACTTTTGAAAGTACTGTGAGTTTCAAATCATTGTTTTGGGATACTCGTTGAAAATGATTTCGTGCATCAACAGCACCAAAAAGTATAGTACATGTTATTTCAGCCTTCCATCACTGCAACTTGGAAATAATCTCAGGCTGCCAGCATAGCAATGCTCCTGTTGTACTTGTTGCCAGATATTATCTAAAGCTGGAAAAAATTTTCAGTCGTACATAAAAGATTAATGGTTATGATACCATGGAACACAGTGTACAAACATCGTACCTACTATCCCATGCACTCTGCACAGTGCATGGCTTTTGTTAATATGCTATAGAATATAACGGTGATGTCATCTATCATCTCTGCACTATACTGCCTAGGTAGGTACTCTGCTGGTTTTATGTGGCTTCTGTAAGTTAGAGACAAGCCTGTTGCCTCATACTTTTCCATGAATCCAGACAAACACAACTGATCCTACTCTGGAAGCAGCCACGGCCCACAGATTTCTTACTGTGGTATTGTCAGAACATGGGACTAAGGGATAAGCCTTCCTGCTGTCCATGCCAGTGACTCAAACAGGTCAAACATCTTATCTAAATCTATGATTTTATACAGAAATAAAGTTGTGAGTCTGTAACCCAGCTACTGTTAAACTGCAAGTTGTTCTACAGTGGCCCAGTAACAGGAGTGGGATTATGAATCTGAGTACACTTCCGTTTTCCTGCTAACCAGAAGAATCTAGTAAGCTCTGAAGAAATGTACAAATGTGTAAGGATGAGTAAGACAATACTAGCAAGGCAAAATGGAAATGTGTGCTTTAAGGTTATTCAAATACTACATAAACACTTTTTTTTTTGGCCCTATCTGTACCCTATGAGCTTGGATTGGGCATCACATTTTTTGAAGTGGAGGAACAATGACATTGTGTGGGATTTGTCTCACCTGACTTGAGCAATCTTGAAGTTATGCAATGCATAGGCAGGCTTTCTCTAGTTAGCTTAGAAAGACAGACACTTGAGGAGCTGTCTGGGAAAACTGCATAAGAGAAATCTTGTCGATGAGGGCAGTTTCATGGGAGTAATGAAGTGTCTAAAAAGACTAGCCAGTAGTAACATTTTTGCATGTGGTACTGTTTGTACTAACAATAGTGGTTTTATGTGTCCTATTTTCATAAAAACAACCCAGGCATTTATATGTAACAAATATCTTAACCCAATAACTCTGGAACAAGTATCAATCAAGTTTTTTACAATTTGACCAACTCTTCAGCTAGCAGATGTTAAAAGAGCTAACGCCATTTTTTAATTGATTGTTGAGTTATAAGTTGGAATTAGAAATAAGTTTTCCTCTGTTTCAGGGCACACTCAGCACACATCAGACATTCAACTGTTTACCATTGATTCAACATCTCCCATTTTGTTATTTTTTTGGTGTTTTTTGAACACCTCCCTGGAGGTGTTGGGTGGAAGGTTGGACTTGACGATCTTAGAGGTCTTTTCGAACCTTAATGATTCTATAATTCTATGTTTCGATAGACCTGTGTCGTCCTTAGTTCTGCAGATGAGGCAATAGCTGATGTGTCATATCTGATTTGCTTACATCCACAGTAAGACATTCTAGAAGAAAATTTTTAAAAGTGAAAAAACCTTCTCATATAATACAGTGCAAACCCTAGAAAAAGTCTATTCACAGAATCACAGAACCACAGAATGTTTAAGGCTGGAAAAGACCTCTCAGATCGTCGAGTCCAGCCTGTGACCTACCACCAAGACCCAGCTAAACCCTGCCACTAAGAGTGGCATCTAGTCTTTTTTTGAACACCTCCAGGGACGTTGACTCCACCACTTCCCTGGGCAGCCCATTCCAGCATTTAATAACCCCTTCTGTGAGGAAGTGCCTCCGAATGTCCAACCTAAACCTCCCCTGGCTCAGTTTCAGGCTGTGTCCTCTTGTTCTGTCACAAATTGCCTGAGAGAAGAGTCCATCCCCCTCCTGTCCACAACTTCCCTTCAGGTAGTTGTAGAGAGCGATAAGGTCTCCCCTGAGCCTCCTCTTCTCCAGGCTGAACAGCCCCAGCTCCCTAAGCCTCTCCTCATAAGATTTTCCCTCCAGTCCCTAATTCCAGTGTCCTAATAAGTGAAAAGTTATTACTATCATCAGAATGCCTCAGTCAGCAGAACTTGAACCTATAATAAAGTCATATTGTTCACTGTGAGGATGAGAATTGATTTTAAAAATACAGCTGTCAAGCTTGCTATGAAGCAGGATAAAATATACAGAAAAGTAGGAGGAAAAGAAGCAGCTGGAAACACAGTTGATGTTTGCTTTATTTATCACTCCCTAAATGAAATCACTTCAAGACAGGACCAGCAGAAATACAGAGCTGGCTTTTTTAGGGAGTCAGGAAATTTGCATTTGTGTAAGTAAGACAGAGGTTCTCCCAGGCCCAGGCCTCTCTGTACTGCCCAGAGTACTCCAGCGGGTCCCTGAGGCTCCTGCTCACCAAGGACGCTGCTCCTTGCCCACTGTGAGCACAGGGATGTCTCTCTGCAGAGGCACCATGCTGGGTGGGAAGGAACACGTGATGGACTGAGTATGCAGGAGAGGAGACCATGATTGGGAAGGTGCTTGAATTAGAGGATATCTGAGAAAGTAACCTCTCTGCCTGCCAGGAGCCAGGGGGGAGGGAGGAACTGCAGCTGTTGCTGCAACCCATAAGGTCTCTCTCTCCTTCTTGGGTTTGTGGAAGGCCATGGTTTCTCATCTGCCATGACTGCTCTTATCAGCTTGTCAACCTATGCAACTAAATGCTTTGTGCATTTTGCCAGCTGTGAGAAGGGTGTGCCTGGGTCCCTCAAATCCAGTCCCTTGTGCCCTGTCTTAGGCATCACAGCTGATAAATCCAAAAGGGGCTGCAAAAGTTATTCAATATACTCCCCCTTCTCCGGCATGGAACATTTATCCTTATTTCTCTGCAGATATTCTGTAAGAAAGACAAAGCAATTCAGAGCCCACAGCCCACAGTATGGCACAATAAGAGAGCTGCAGAGAACACAAACACCGCAGTGTCTCCTCCCACTCCATCGCCACAATCCACACACCAGAGCAAAGGGACCTCCCCCCCTCTAGTCATTATCAGAGCAGGAAGGCAAGGCTGTACTTCCATGATCCTCAGGTGTGAGATTAACAGCACATTAACCATCATCTAAGGTAATTGCTTATGGATACATATGAATCTATTTCCAAATTGCACTTCTGGAAACATTGCTCTTGGAGCCACACAAAGAGGTACGAGTAACTGGTTTGCAAAATGGAACCGAAGACAGAAACCCAACAAAGCAGAGAACTCAGTGGAGTTTTGCTAAATGCAGCTTTTGATCACAAAGCTGGGCTGGGCTTGCTCTCTGCTGGAGTGCCTACTGCTCTTAACCACTGCTCTTTGTCAAAGAGGAAAGGGAGTGAAACTGAAATGAAAAGGTACGGCTGCCACAGCGCAACTTGCACTTTCAGCTATGTTGCTATGTGACTGCACCAAATTAATCCTGACTAAACGCATCATGTAAGGACAATGAGGTGGGTAACACAACATTCCCCTGCCACAAACCCAACAGCCTGTGCATGGCACAAGGCAATGCTCTGCTTCTCCTGCTGTCCCCAGTAAATCTGCCTTGCTAGAAAGTCATTACATCTACAATATATTTTCCTCTTTTTTGATTAGCAAGAATATTATCAGCATGTATTCCTATAAAATTCAATTCCTAGCAATTTCAGTGTGACCCAGACTCATTTCAAAGGGATTACACCAAGGATTAACCTGAATAAAATATGAATATAGAATACAAGTCAAGAGAAACTGTGCATGTTGCCTGAATAGGGCAGTATAAAAGTCAACCCTGCTCAGAGTTTCACAGTCAGGAGTATATGAGACAATGAGTTTCCTGCTGTTGCTGGCATTAAAGCAGGTCTTGGTACGTGTTCCAGACAAATTGGTTTCTTTTTATGCAGTATCACATTTTGTGTAATGGTCATTGGAAAATGCGATTGCTACAAGTGGCAAGAGTTGTTTACTGAAAAGAACAAAGCTGTCACAGCTTGTGGAGAGGGGTTCCTGTTAGCCTGTTAGCTTTAAGCTACTAATTTCCTTTCAAAGGATAGAGCTTCCTCAGGTGGGGAAAGAAGTGTGGGAAGCCCTAGCTAGCCGAGCAGACTAGATTATCACAGTGATGCTTCCTTCTTTCAGAACACAGATTCCTATCTAGCAAGAACTGATGTAAATTCAGTGAAATAAATGGGACTACATCTGGTACTTAGTTGTGAAGTTGTCGGACACAAAATGAATAGAGCATTGAGGGTGTTCTCCCTCACTTTGCTTCTGGGTCCTTTTCTCCAGAATAAGATTTAACCTTATTTACTTTCATACATACTCTAGCAGTTTCTTTGTGGCATTGATGTTGTTATGTTGTTGGGGGTTCAGATACAGAGTGCTGGTATACAGCATCCACAGGTGTAGATGGGAGGAGGATCCAATCCTATGCTGTCAGATAACATTTCACTTTTCCAGTTACAAATAACATACGTAGCAAAGCACAAAAAGAGCTGAATGGCACCATTTTATTCCAGCACTCAAAGCTGTACATAGTTTCAAATGGAGGTAACTTAGCCATCAATAAGCTTATACACAGTGGTTCTGCAGATCTCAGTGCAGCTCAAAGCCACACAACATGAAATCCTCATTTCAGAAGTCCGTGGAGTTACCTGCATTCCTAAAATATGTGTTGAGGTGGTTTGATATCATGGAGACTTTATGGGAAGGAAATCTGACGGGTAAGTTTTCATCATCAGAATAATTTTTCTTGAGGATGAATCTTCTGTCTCTCAGCAGAAAATACAGGTGTATTTTGTTTGACAGGCATAAGTTACCAAAGGAAATAATGACTTGCGACACAAAAGCTGACAGACAGCTAAACCTGTGTTTTTGGTCACCTGTAAGAGGCACTTCCATTAGCAGTTGAGAGACATCTAGTCAACCCCATGATTTCTTGTCTCTCACCTACTTTACCTTAATAAAGGTTAAAGCTGATGCTACTTTGAGGAGTGCTGCTGTAGTGGAGGAATTAATTCAGAATAAGTCATTGAAGACAAGTGGGAAATTGAAAAAGCTGGGAATAGGTGGCTTGAGAGCAAATAGGAAAGTGGTTCTGTCATTACTCCCATGCAATGAGGTATGAGGACCTCAAGTCTTGGGGAGACTTCTGAGATCACAGGACTGCCCAACATCACCTTTTACATGTATTAGCTCATCTCCTAAGCCTGTTTCCCACTGAGGTGCTCCAATGATTAGCCATCAGCGTATTCGTGCTGCAAGACTTCTGCTTGAAAACTATGACGCTGCACAGAAAAGAGGTCAGGACTAAGTGTGTCAAAAGCAAAAAAAGGCCATAAAAGCAAGACTTTGAGTATCAGTGCCTATTCCGTTTCTCGGAGAAGTAAGTGGCTGTAAAGATATGTGGGGGAGGTTTCAGGGTATTTCCACAAGAAGTGGGCAGACACACTGCCACACTAGCTCACTTTACAGGCATGCAAAACCTTTAATCCATCCTATTCAATGTCTACTTTCACTAGAAAGGAGGAGGTTCTTCTATCAACATTGGGATGCAGGTTCGAATCCCCTCAGATTGGGGCTAACATTGAGTTTCACAGTTTTTAATCACAATGAGTACAATGTGTCTATGATGGATTTAGCATGTGGGTCATCAAGCACCGCCTATAAGCAACATGTCCTGAGCATGGAACACACAACTGCATCTTTCTTCAAACAATACTCTTTGTGGAGTCGTAATTGTGTCTAATATTTCCTCATATCTGTTTAGCAATATTTCTGTCCTTGATTTTTCCTTTCATTTGTCGTTTTAAACATTGGTGAATGACTTCTCTCACTCTGCGTGGCTCCTAGTATTTGTATGAAGAATTCAATGGAAACTGAAACTCAGGAGACTGAAAGAACATTATTTCTGTTCATCTTTTTCCATAAAATGATTTTTTCCAATTAAAACTAACAATGAACATACCAATAAATATTTAATGCACATAAACATTTTATCTTCATTACAAAAACTTAGAATGAGGTGCTACAAATGTTTTGATACTATAACTGTGCAGTTAATATTTTCATAAACTAGGTTCCATAAATCAATGGGTTATATTTGCATAAATATAAATACATGTAAATTATTTTACAAATGAAAATATATAAATTAGGCAACCCAAAAGCTCAATATATTTTAATTTCAGCTAAACTCTCTGAGATTTCACAATGCTTCAAAAATGCCACTGGAAACATGTTTCCACTCAATGGCATGAACGTTCTGAAGCTTTCCTTTGAAAGATAATAAAAAGAAATACTGTACCAGTTGGATCAAAGTCTGGAAAATAATCTGGACAATTCTGAGCAGTGATTCTTCCAGCAGGCGTGTCATCCCAGCACAACCAACCATCCCACGTTCGGTTGCAAAACAGACCTGGCCATTTAAGAGGAATGCAGTAGTTAATTCAAAATATAGTCACTCCTGAATCTGCCCTGCTCTAGCCTTCCAAGGAATATTGCCATCTGCAGACAATCATGTTTTCTTTTTGCAATAAAACCTCTTGTTATTGCTACACTTTGAGTGGCATTCAGGTGCTACAAGGTATTTGGTTTTGGTGACTAGAGGTATTTATTTTACTGGAAAGAAATGTTTTAAAATCTGTTGAACTGGACTATAAATGAAGGGTCCTACAAATTTCTCTTTTATATTCTTCTTCCATCCTGAGCCATAAGCGTGTACACTAGCTCTACCCAAAAACCCTACAGACACTCAATTTTCATTTCATCTTCTGCTGTTCAGCAGGCATGAAAATCAAGTCTTTGAAATGTAAAGGTAGGAAAGGCTTGCAGGGAAATTGCAGCTTAAAGTAACATTTGTAGAGACAGTTTCCTGTAAGGTTGTTGCATCAGCCAACCCTAGAGATTGGTGACATGACTACAGATGCAATGAAGTAAGTGCAAGACTGATTTATAATATGTGAACTCTGCCTGCTGATGTTGTCTGGGTAGGCGTGCTGTGATCCAGTCCTCATCGTGCCCCTTCTGGGAAAGTAGCACTGTCAAGACTGTGTTCACTGCAAGGACCAGGTCACACTTGGATCACAACAACAACACGTAATGCTACAGGTGTGGGGAAGAGTGGCTGGAAAGCTGCCCAGCAGAAACAGACCTGGAGATTCTAGTTGACTGAATATGAGCCAGTAGTGTGGCCAGGTGGCCAAGAAGGCCAATGGCATCCTGGCCTGTATCAGAAACAGTGTGGCCAGCAGGAATAGGGAAGTGATTGTCCCCCTGTACTCAACACTGTTGAGGCAGCACCTCAAATACTGAGTTTATTTTTCGGTCCCTCATGACAAGAAGGACATTGAGGTGCTGGACCATGTCCAGCAAAGGGCTGTGAAACCGGTGAAGAATCTAGAGAAAAAGTACTATTAGAAGTAAATAAGGGAAGTGGGGTTGTTTAGCCTGGAGAAAAGAAGGCTTATCACTTTCTACAACTACCTGAAAGGAGTTAGTAGTGAGGTGGGGCTTGACCTATTCTCCCAAGTAACAAGTGATAGGAAAAGAGGAGATGGCCTCAAGTTGTGCCAGGGGAAGTTTAAATTGGATATTAACAAGTGACGGCCATACTAGGGGGAGCAGAACACAGTTTGTTCTTTATTCCTGTTACAGAGATGTTAAACACTATGGTCCACAGAAACTGTGCTATACGTTTGCTTGCTCTAACACAATTTCCTGACTCAGTGTGGATTTTTTAAAGTAAAACGTTTTAAAAAACCCTCAATACTTCTTAGTTATTTTTTCATTTAAAATCAGTTTGTGTTGGGGAAAAAGTATGTATCACCATGACCATTAGTTTAAAGGGAAATACAGTAAAAAGATACACCTTACATTTTTTGCTCTGGTTCCAAGGGAGTTTCAGAATTACTTCAATGACTGTGTAGGTTGTTTTTGAAAGAATCATACTGAAGACGCTTAATAATCATTAGTAGTTAATAAAATACGGGCAGCTAATTGC
>WEIS01091642.1:0-15106 GCA_013389965.1 Todus mexicanus
AAAAAGAAAAAGAAAAAGACCCATACAGCAAAGCTTTATTGTATTGTAATGAATGTGGGATTTGCAGAGCTGCTTCGTGCCAGTGGATGCACAGTGGATGCAGGCCAGGGACTCAGGAAGCCCCGAGGCTTGTCCCCAGCTAGCTCTGCCACCAACTCACTGCGTGACCTTGAAGAAGACATCCTTGCCTCTATTTCAGTGTTCTCAGCAGAGGACGCAGGGGAGGGGAGGGAGATGAGGCCATTTCTGTGCCTCCCAGTGAGGTTATAAATGTATAATGGATACATATAGTGTAGATATATAATGCATTTAATGTAAACAAATAATGTATGTAGGATGCCCAGAGGTGGAAGGCAGCAGAAAAATGGAGCTGCTGTCTCCCTGCAGGGCCTGATGGACTGGGGTAGTGTTGCCCTGTTCTTCATGGTCTTCCTCTGGCAGATGCCACTCAACCTTTCCAACTCCTTTCCCTATTTCTATTTATTTCTATTTCTATTTCTATTCCTATTTCTATTTCTATTCCTATTTCTATTTCTATTTCTCTATTTCTATTTTTCTATTTCTATTTCTCTATTTCTATTTCTCTATTTCTCTATTTTTCTATTTCTATTCCCATTCCTCTTCCATAGTTCATCTCTGGCTGCGTGTTTTTATCTCCCTTGTGTTTTCCTATGGAGCTGGTCCCCTCCTTGAGCCCCAGAGTTTGTCGAAAGCCTTCTGCAATTGTTCAACTCTTCTTTTTCACGTCCACCTGTAGAGCATTTAAAACCATTTTACCTGCCCTCTAGTTAAAGACATGCCCCTCAATGGACTCTTCCACAGAGATCATAGTAGGAGTTGAACATAGAAGGGGAGATGCAATAAATGAACTTTTACTACAGATAGATTTTTTTCCAAATTATCAGTGGGATAAACATAAATGGTAACAGTCTATAAAGAGGGTGAATGGTCTGAGGCACACCCCCTATTCCTGAGACCTCAGCATCCACTCTGAGATCTTGAATAAGTCCCTCTGGTTCTCTCTGCCTTGACTTTCTCTAGTCTTCTGCTCCCTCTGTACAGCCTGCTGATGCTGCTGGTGGGTTTGGGGTGCCTTTCACCTGGCCACCTTTCTCATCAGCTGCCTTCACCACACCCAGAGCCCAGTGTTAGTGAACTCAGAACGGTAAATCGGTGGTTTCTAAACCTGCCCCTTCGCAGCTGTTCTCTAGAACCCCCAGCCTGCACATGCCCCCTCCCACCGCATCCAGCAACGCTCCCTCCCATGGGCAGCACTGGACGAAGGCTGCGGAATGTGGCATTTAGAAACTTCAGTTCACTCCACAAGGTCACATCAAAGAGGCCAAAACTCACAGTCAGCTGGCACAAGCCTCCACTTATTACTCACCAGAGAGAATATTAACTGGTAAAGCAGAGGCAGAGAGGGCCATATTCCATTACCAGTCCCCTGAGCGTCCCGACACCACTGAGGGAGGGCTGTTAACTGAGCTCTTCAACCGCATTTTCACTGACAGAAATGCCCTAGCAGCTGCCTGACCTTCATCTAGCAGAAGTCTCAGGTCCTCGCAGCTGCTGTGTGTCACAGACTGAAATCACTCAGAGCCTTCTGTGTCCTGGCGCATTTCAGAAATTAGCTCTCTGATGAAGGCAAGACCCCAAAGGGGGAATACACCCCATGGAGAAGCAGTCATGCTGGGGAAAAGTCAGGGCATTGCAATAATAAAAAGCCAAGATGTTCAAATCCAGATGCCGAGAGGTAGGTTTTCGAATCTATATTTAAACCCCTGAGCATCAGACCTGAAGCTCCCGTTACCTGTAACAGAATTGGTGAGTGCTCGAAGCTTTTCAAACTTGGCCATTTGTTGCCAAATACGTAAATAGGAATAAAGAGCTTCTCAAAAAATGCTCTCTTGTACCTGCAGAAAATTTCAGCTCTTCACTGGAAACACAAATCTTTAAGAGGCGCTGTCTGGAACCAAAATATATTAAAGCTGAAATATCTGGGGTTTCAGATATTTCTTTTTGTAGTAATAAAAATAAAATGTGCTTAAACAAAGCATCCTTTCATATTCGTCCTCACCACCTACACAGTGGGGACAATCAGAAGGTTTTGCATATTGGCAGCGGCAGTGGAAAAGTATTTCTGAGAATGAGGTGGGACAAATGCCTGCTCCAGGAAGCCAGAACAGAATAAGGATCAGAAAAACAAAGGAGGAGGAGGAGGACAAGAAATCAAACTAACTGATTCACATGTTGAAACAAGGGTGCATACCCACCACCACTTTGGAAACATCAGGCCATGCTACCAATCTCTTCAACTGCTGGAGAACCAGGAGAGCTTGCAGAAACAATTAGGGGTCAGAAAATTACCAGAAAGCAAAAAAACCCATTAAAATCCTATCAATCAGAAATTCCTAGGAAGGTTCTAGGTCAGAAATTCCTAGCAAGCAAAAGGATTCCTCAAAATCAAACCTTCCTCTCCCAGTGTAGATCGCCGTGAGCAATGTGTGGGCAATGTTCCAGCGCGCACGGAACAAACGCAGGGCACGTTCTAGCCTAATGATTAATGCAAAAGAAGATGTCATTCAAATTCCACACACTTATATCAGGTATTTTTCCTGTTAATGTTACCAGTGCGGAAAAAAATTAAGTGCGGAGGGAAAACATGGACCAAATTCATTGCTGCTATAAATCACTCCTGCTCCAGTTTGACCTCAGAAAGGTTGCCCGGTTCCTAGCAATGGAGCCTATGACTCATTACCTGTCTATTCAAACACCCAGCAGTAGGGAGTTCTATAGGATATCTCCTTGGTAAATAAATCTTTTGTCCCCCCTCTAAAACAGCACACCCAGAGTTATCTCGGCTATTTAGATATTGGGAAGCTAAGCAGCTCAGTGTTGCTTTCATCTCGGGGTCCTTCCACCCAGCCAAGAAATCCTGCCTGAGACGGTGAAACAGAATAAAAGGTTGTGCTGTTTTCCTACCCTGAGCAAACAAGGAGTGCAACTGAAACCCTCCACCGATTCTCAGCGCAGCTTTGTGCAGACACTTCCACCTGAAGATCTGCCTGCTTGAGCTGCTGGTGTGGGAGAAAGGCTCTAGTTAACTAGAAGCTTCGCTGCTGAAGAGCCCCTGGGCTCTCAAAAAAAGTGAGAAAAGTGTCCCTTGGGAAATGGAGCTGGAGAAACATCTTCTTGCAGTTGCTTTTGGTGGCATCCCTCTATTTACCAACACAGCGCTATTAGTGTAACTGTGAAGCGAGAAGGAAGCTGACAGACAAAACGTAGCCATAGGAAAAAGCTGAACTGTACATAAACCCAGATTGGCAGGTTGATAAAATATTCTTCAGCAAGAAACAGACAGCATGAAAGACAGGGAGATAGAGAGAGAGATTTAGAGCTGAACTTAATACTTCTGCGATTTATTTGCATTAAGCTCAAGCAGTGTGTGTGGCTTGGGTTTTACTTGTTTATTTTGCTTCCCAGACTGCCTCAGGTGCTGGCAGAGAATTGTTTTGTTGAAGCTGCAGTCTATGGGGTGTTTTGGAAAGTCATTGTCCCTGGGGAATAAAATGAGGAGAGTTTCAAACAATTCTGGAAAAGTTCTGAGTCGGAAAAGAGAAAGAGTTACCCGGGAAGTAGCCTGGATCTCCTCCCTCTCGTGAAAGTCCAGTTTCGTCTCCTCAGAGCCAGAAGACCAGAAACGATCAGCAGCCTTCCCACTGCGCTTCGCATGAGGACATTCTGCAGATTATGGAAATGTTGTCCATCCAGCCATCCTGCAACAGATGGCAAAGCAGTGAGAATGGCCAGAGCTGGTGGGTGGCGTGGATGGTTTACTTTAATAAGGCCCAGAGATTAAAGTTCCACCAGTGCCCATCAGCAGTCTGTTACATTGCTTCATTTATAATCATTTCCCATTTTTCCTCGCTGTAACATTTTAGAAGTGGAGCTATTCGAAGCTCTACAGCCATCCAACGTCGCTCACATGATCCTGTCCCAGAACAAGGCATCCAGGATCCCTCCTGGGATCCTCCTTAGTCATCCAAGCCCAGGCTTCAATCTGGGGGACACTGAGCCCCTTTTGGTCCACCAAATCAGGACTGAGGTCCTGCAGAACCTCTTCTGCTATGGTCAGGCTGTCCAAAAGAGCAGGAAGGAAAGAGAAAAAGCAGGGGAATGTGTGGGTACAGGAAGGAGAAGAGACAAAAGAGAAAAGGAGTGAAGGAGGCAGGGGACGGACTTTAAAATGGTGCTTTAAAATGTAAAACTACAGCATAGGGCTGGTACCTATAATCATTCCTACAGAACTTGTGCAAGATCGATAGAAAAGTTGCAGAGGAGGGACTTTCTCATGTTGAGCATGAAAGTCCAGGAAAAAAATTCAGAGAAAGAAAAAGGAGGAAGTTACAATAGGAATAGGAGGCAGAAAGTCACTGTGGTTGTGTGGTTAAAACCCCAGCAAGAGCTGCATGCTGGAGAAAGGGGAAAGGAGAGGTAGCTAACGGAGGAGCTTGCTGGAACACCATAAAACATCAGTTGCTTGCAGATGTAACGTGCTCCATGCTGCCTGCAAAACCTCAGCTTGGAGGACCATCCATTTCCTGGGCGCTCGAGCACCAGGGAGCCGTGCTCTCTCAGGTGCTGTTTGCTTTTGATGGATGCTGCTGTGACAAGTGCATTAAACCCAGGAAAAGTGAGTTTGATCAGGCTCTGAAAGGCAAGGTCCATCACTGCTCAGACTACTTAAAAAAGAGTCTGGTTTGAGAGTGATACCAGCTCTCCCCAGGGCTTGCAGGGAGGCATTGCTTATGCCAGTGTGAGTCCTCCCACATGCGCTGTTTGCTACTGTACTGGGCCCCGCAACAAAGCAAACTGGGTGGCTGCCACATCCCCTTCTTGCAATTACCAGTGCTTCCTCTCAAGCAGACTTGGTCTGAGTGGTAGGTTATCAAGAAAGCCTCACAGCGGCTTCAGGAATTTGTGTACCACCACTGGCCGTCCAGTTTGCAGGACATCCCTGTGGGTGGGACACGATGGAGTCTAATTGTGGTTTTGACTTACTGAATCCAAATCCTCACTAGAAAGGTCTATGTGTGAGCCAGGGCACAGGGTAAGGGTGTGGCTTGATTTGCTTGGTGCTTTACTAAACCCACAGCTTCATTATGCACCTCCTGCTTCCAGGGAGGAGCAAGAAGGTGAGAGCTCTCCCACACTGTGAGTCCAGAACTCAGCCAAAAGCTGATGGACAGACCGAGTGTCGCTGTCCCCTCCTGGGCTGTGATTTATGGTGACTCTTCCTTGCTCTTAGAGCCAAGAATGGTGCTAGCCCAGCTGTGACCTTCTCTGCCCCTGAGCCTGGATCCCCACACACTCCCTATCTCCAAGCAGCTTGTGCGGAGAATCCCACTCTCTGCTCCTGTAATGAGTTGCACAGCACGATATGAAATTAGTAGAATCTAAGTTATTAATTGTCTACAACAATTAGCCAGGACGCCTGGGCCTTCAGGCACCTTGGTTACGTGTGGGAGCCAATTACAGTCTCATCCATATTCATGGCACTTCATCCACAGCCTGTGAGAGCTGCTTCCCCAGCTCCCTCCCCATCTCCTTTACTCCAACTTGCATCCAGCCCACCCTGAGCCAGGAAGGAGAAGCAGTTTCCTTTCCTTTCACGTTTCACTGAAATCAAATATTTGCCGTGGCCATAATTGATGTAATGGAAATGCAGAACTAGCAGATTTGACAGGCAAGAACAGAAATGGACTGGCCAAACCTCACTTGTGCCTTCACAGAATCACAGATTGTTANGGTGAAGAGATCTTGCTGGTCGCCCGTCTCTGCAGTCATCTGTTCTATCAACAAACCACAACACATCCAGCCCAGCTTGATGAGATACACTGCTCATAGTCAGTGAGCACCTCAACTCCATCTGCGACCACAATTACCAACTTTCATGGTGTAGATCAACATGGGCAGTGCATTGCCAAGGAATCTACTGGATTTAGAGCAGTTTATACCCACCGAGGACCTTGACACTGAGTGAGACACTGGGCTGCACTAAGTCAGTCATTTAATGCCTACATGTGTCTGATTCCCATGGGTTTGCTGACGCTTCACCTTTCCCAAGGTTTCTCTGAGGTTACATCTATACGAGGTTACATGCTGTGCTCCTAGGAAAACAGCAACCCTGTGGCTACATCACTGGAATGATGCTTGATGCCAACAGGAGTTGGAGCTGGTGCTGGGATACATTCATGGGGCTGCAAGTGAGCTCCATGGGAATCTTCTGAGAGCTTTCACCACAGCAGGGTCAGAGCCTGACCAAGCAAGGACAGGGAGCCGTGTCTCTTGAGAATCCATTGATCCACCAGAGAGCCCATTGAATACCTCTCTCACAGCAGCTCTCCAGCAGCTAAAATGTTAAATCCATAAGCCCCTCTCTAGATTTATTGTCCTGAAGGCCGTTATGACTTCTGCGAGCTTTGGAGTGCAAAATAATGTTAGAAACACGCATTATTTATCTGACACACTAGAGTGACTCCTCCTCAGCCATCACTGTCTGCTGTGGAAATAAATCCCTGCTCTGCGTTAAGGAAACAAGCTATTTCTGTCACATTGGAGACCAGCTGAAGCTTCTGAAAGAATCTGATTTTAATATTGCTAATGTTTGCTTTTTGGTTTTGTGCGCCCAAACGGCTTTCTGCAGGAGCCCCGATTGATTTTGCCTTTCCAATCGTTTTTAATCATCCTCTTTTGGCGGCTGGTAAGAGGCTGGTAACAATTTTCCAAAGCGACTTGTGATTTGGGCTGCTTCGCTTCCGTTACGGACGGCGCCTCAGTGAAAATCAATAACAGATTAAATCAGAGCAGGCAGTGTGGCCACCGAAAGAGTGGCTGGAGGCTGCCATAGGGAAAGGCTTGATATTTTTTAAAATTAGAGATAAATTGAAAAAAGGCAACTTTGTGGCTTCATCAGGAGCAGCCACATTAGAAAGGCGCTGGTACACACAGAATGGACTTTAGCATCCTCCATCCTATTAACTCGTGAGTAGGACACAGTGTTGGCCACTGTTGGGAAGTGCAAGCCCTGCACGCTACACAGCCCGGTTCTCCCCCATTACTCCTGATTTATGCCATCTGACACCACTAACTCAAAGAAGGTTCCTTCTGACTTAACACCAGCACGAGATCAAAACCAGATTCCTCATTCTGAGGAAGAGAAAAAGCGAGTGCCATGCAGCCTCTGCTCCAGCCTCCTCCAGCAAACGATTTCCAGTCCCTCTGCATCTGTGAGGAGCAAACCTCTCTGCTTTGAATTCACAGATCTGGGAGCTCCCCCGGGGCAGTGGCAGAGACACCACAACCAGATTTTAGGTCTCCCCCATGTGCTTTCTGTGGCTGTTTTGTTTCTCTACATACTCCCCTGAACAACAGCAGCGTGATTCCAATTGTCCAAGCTAAGTTCTGGCCTCTGCCGATCTCAGCATCTCAAGTTACTGAGTGGTTTTATACAAAGGTTCCTGGCGTGTTGCGATCTGTGACTGGTAAATGCAAACATTTTATCTCTCAACAACTTAATTTAACCTCTCAGCTATCAGCTGCTTTCTTTCCTCCCCTTTGTCTGCTTCCAAGGTCATAATTCATCTCTTTTTACTGCCTGTTAGGGGAACTTTGCAGAAGGGAAAATAAACGGCTCCGTATTTGATGTTACGCTTTCTGTTTAGAACTTTGTTTCCCTTTCTTCTTCCATTGCATCTACATTAACATGTTGATTCATAAGCAAAATAAAGTATATAAATATACTCTTCTTCTTCTTCTTTTTGAATCATAAAGCTCAAAGTTATGGTTCCCACAGCAACCATAACTCAACCTCAATGTGCAAATGCATTAAAAGCAAGGAAATGATCACCCAAGGCAGCAATTGAATATGCGTGAGGGGATTACCTTACTGACAGCGGAAGGACTGCGAAAGGTTGAAATCCCAGAGATGGGAAACATTTCAGGTCTGCCTGTGACAAGATGTCACAGCAAGAAAAAAAAAATAATAAAATATCTTGGAGATCTTGATCTTTATGGGCATAAATGGGATCCAACCTTGCAACACGCAGAACCTCCTGAGTGAGGTGGCGTCAACTTCATTGTTCGAAGAGCCACTGAGCATACACGTGTGGCCATCTCTGTTGTACCAAGCTGGTGTTGAAGGGTCTGATAGAAAGATGCTGAAGGGAGGGGAACATCTCCCTGCTGGGGAAAGGCTGAGGGAGCTGGGGCTCTGGAGCTGGGAGAGGAGTCATGGTTAGAAATACGGAAAGGGCGAGTGTCGGGAGGATGGAGCCAGACTCTTCTCGATGGCACCAGGGACAGGACAAGGGGTAACGGGTGTGAGCTGGAACACAGGAGGTGCCACTGGAATCTGAGGAGGAACTTGTTTGCAGTGAGGGTGCCAGAGCCTGGCCCAGGCTGCCCAGGGGGGTTGTGGAGTCTCCTTCTCTGGAGACGTTTCAAACCCTCCTGGACGAGTTCCTGTGGGACTTGATCTAGGTGATCCTGCTCTGGCAATGGGGAAGACTGGACTAGATGATCTTTCAAGGTCCTTTCCAATCGCGAACATTCTGTGACTCTGTGAAAGACAGCAGCTCCCCAGAACAGGGCATGCACCGTGCACCAGAGCACAAAGCTAGAAGAGTCACTGGAGGATCTACTGCATTGACACAAACAATCTGTCATCCATCCCACCTCTTCCAAGCCTGTATGACACTCTGCTTTCCAGCTGCTGCTCTCTAGGAGATGCGCAATTCAGAAATACAGCTTCTTAGGAAGGATGGAGCCTGTGGGACACAGATGAAAGGCTGGCAGCATCTACAGACGAGAGGTCACAGCCCCTCCAGCTCTTCTGCACCCTGGCTGCCAAAGCAACCAGTCACCGAAGGGAAGTGTTTTTAGCATGAACTGCCTCCTGGGGGACTTTGCCCAAATTATTCTAATTCTTTGTACAATAAGATGAAAGAGCATTCCCATCTCATAAAGGCAGAGAGAATCCACCAGGTGCCGATGCTCCTTTGTGAGGCCTGAGAGCTGAGAATTAATTAGTCCTAAATTATACCCCTGACAAAGACCCAGCAAGGAAGCAGAAAAGATGCACACAGGCCAAACCACGACAAGGTCCTTTCAAATGGCTGATCAAAGAGGCCCCCCCACTTCAGAGGGCCAAGGACGCCTCCAGCAAGCAGCTGGTATTTACCTGACACAGCGAGGAGAAAGGCAGAGCAGGGCAGGAGAAGAGAAACATAAAAAGGGCTGTCAGGGCTGGATCTCCTGAATCCTCCCGGTGCTGATCCTGTAAAAAAGGGGTTTCCCTTTCGTTCAGGCCTTTGGGATCTGCACAGTTGCTCTCAGCACCATTTGCTGTCATTTGCCATTGGAGGTACTTTTAAACAAGCTTCACAGTCAGCTCTTTTAAATAAACATGAAGGCAGCAGCTTAGGAGAGTACAGCTGGGGTTTGCAGCACACGTCGTTTGATGTGTTGCGTGATGCAAGAGATCGTCTGTGATCCTACAATTAAAAGCTGCATCACAATCCAGCCCAGAAGGATTAACACAACTTTGGCTTTCATGTTTCCCGACTGCGCAGGGCAGCTCTGGGTGCTCCTTTCCCTCCTGCTCAGCCTTTCCCAAGTGTCTCATCAGCGCTGCAAAGAGCAGATTCTCCTCTCCCCACTCCCCCAAACCTTCAGAAGGGAAGAATCTACCAGTAACCTGCTGCAGGGCAGAGGTATCCCGGCCTTTTTATCAGCCAGTTAGTGGCATGCACAGAGCCAGTGCAAACCAAGGGAATGCCTGAGAGGAGACCCAGGCACGACATGTTAGCCAAAGCAATTTCAAATTGAAAGTGGCCTGCAAATAGTCCTCAGTGTTCTGCTTGCATGCTTTTATATGATGGATGCTGTGTAGTGCACATGTTTTATGTTTCCCTCTGAAGTATGGATCATTGCCCTTTTCCAGTGGCACCTTCCCGGATTAGACAAACCATCACTCTGCTGCGTTCTGGTAATCCCACAGTGAGTCTCAGCTGGGCTAGCACGTGTCGGAAGCAACTCCTCTGCTTGGATCTGAGTGGCTCTAACTTGGTAGTGGCACGAATGACAGCACCTTCAGCTCACAGAAGTAGTGACACAAAGAAGTCCTAAAGCTTATCCTACAGCACAGGGCATCAAAAAGACTAAAATCAACCCGTAGTCCCATTAATTCCATTCTGCACCAAGGCATTTCAGCAGGAAGAGCAGAGCTGTGTCGTAGCTGGGTGCAGTTTTGGCCTGAGGATTCACAGAGCATCCCCTGGGGCAGCACNCTCAACCTCAATGTGCAAATGCATTAAAAGCAAGGAAATGATCACCCAAGGCAGCAATTGAATATGCGTGAGGGGATTACCTTACTGACAGCGGAAGGACTGCGAAAGGTTGAAATCCCAGAGATGGGAAACATTTCAGGTCTGCCTGTGACAAGATGTCACAGCAAGAAAAAAAAAATAATAAAATATCTTGGAGATCTTGATCTTTATGGGCATAAATGGGATCCAACCTTGCAACACGCAGAACCTCCTGAGTGAGGTGGCGTCAACTTCATTGTTCGAAGAGCCACTGAGCATACACGTGTGGCCATCTCTGTCATACCAAGCTGATGTTGAAGGGTCTGATAGAAAGATGCTGGAGGGAGGGGAACATCTCCCTGCTGGGGAAAGGCTGAGGGAGCTGGGGCTCTGGAGCTTGGAGAGGAGGAGACTGAGGGGGGACCTCAGTCATGGTTAGAAATACGGAAAGGGCGAGTGTCGGGAGGATGGAGCCAGACTCTTCTCGATGGCACCAGGGACAGGACAAGGGGTAACGGGTGTGAGCTGGAACACAGGAGGTGCCACTGGAATCTGAGGAGGACCTTGTTTGCAGTGAGGGTGCCAGAGCCTGGCCCAGGCTGCCCAGGGGGGTTGTGGAGTCTCCTTCTCTGGAGACGTTTCAAACCCTCCTGGACGAGTTCCTGTGGGACTTGATCTAGGTGATCCTGCTCTGGCAATGGGGGGATTGGACTAGATGATCTTTCAAGGTCCTTTCCAATCGCGAACATTCTGTGACTCTGTGAAAGACAGCAGCTCCCCAGAACAGGGCATGCACCGTGCACCAGAGCACAAAGCTAGAAGAGTCACTGGAGGATCTACTGCATTGACACAAACAATCTGTCATCCATCCCACCTCTTCCAAGCCTGTATGACACTCTGCTTTCCAGCTGCTGCTCTCTAGGAGATGCGCAATTCAGAAATACAGCTTCTTAGGAAGGATGGAGCCTGTGGGACACAGATGAAAGGCTGGCAGCATCTACAGGCGAGAGGTCACAGCCCCTCCAGCTCTTCTGCACCCTGGCTGCCAAAGCAACCAGTCACCGAAGGGAAGTGTTTTTAGCATGAACTGCCTCCTGGGGGACTTTGCCCAAATTATTCTAATTCTTTGTACAATAAGATGAAAGAGCATTCCCATCTCATAAAGGCAGAGAGAATCCACCAGGTGCCGATGCTCCTTTGTGAGGCCTGAGAGCTGAGAATTAATTAGTCCTAAATTATACCCCTGACAAAGACCCAGCAAGGAAGCAGAAAAGATGCACACAGGCCAAACCACGACAAGGTCCTTTCAAATGGCTGATCAAAGAGGCCCCCCCACTTCAGAGGGCCAAGGACGCCTCCAGCAAGCAGCTGGTATTTACCTGACACAGCGAGGAGAAAGGCAGAGCAGGGCAGGAGAAGAGAAACATAAAAAGGGCTGTCAGGGCTGGATCTCCTGAATCCTCCCGGTGCTGATCCTGTAAAAAAGGGGTTTCCCTTTCGTTCAGGCCTTTGGGATCTGCACAGTTGCTCTCAGCACCATTTGCTGTCATTTGCCATTGGAGGTACTTTTAAACAAGCTTCACAGTCAGCTCTTTTAAATAAACATGAAGGCAGCAGCTTAGGAGAGTACAGCTGGGGTTTGCAGCACACGTCGTTTGATGTGTTGCGTGATGCAAGAGATCGTCTGTGATCCTACAATTAAAAGCTGCATCACAATCCAGCCCAGAAGGATTAACACAACTTTGGCTTTCATGTTTCCCGACTGCGCAGGGCAGCTCTGGGTGCTCCTTTCCCTCCTGCTCAGCCTTTCCCAAGTGTCTCATCAGCGCTGCAAAGAGCAGATTCTCCTCTCCCCACTCCCCCAAACCTTCAGAAGGGAAGAATCTACCAGTAACCTGCTGCAGGGCAGAGGTATCCCGGCCTTTTTATCAGCCAGTTAGTGGCATGCACAGAGCCAGTGCAAACCAAGGGAATGCCTGAGAGGAGACCCAGGCACGACAGGTTAGCCAAAGCAATTTCACATTGAAAGTGGCCTGCAAATAGTCCTCAGTGTTCTGCTTGCATGCTTTTATATGATGGATGCTGTGTAGTGCACATGTTTTATGTTTCTCTCTGAAGTACAGATCATTGCCCTTTTCCAGTGGCACCTTCCCGGATTAGACAAACCATCACTCTGCTGCGTTCTGGTAATCCCACAGTGAGTCTCAGCTGGGCTAGCACGTGTCGGAAGCAACTCCTCTGCTTGGATCTGAGTGGCTCTAACTTGGTAGTGGCACGAATGACAGCACCTTCAGCTCACAGAAGTAGTGACACAAAGAAGTCCTAAAGCTTATCCTACAGCACAGGGCATCAAAAAGACTAAAATCAACCCGTAGTCCCATTAATTCCATTCTGCACCAAGGCATTTCAGCAGGAAGAGCAGAGCTGTGTCGTAGCTGGGTGCAGTTTTGGCCTGAGGATTCACAGAGCATCCCCTGGGGCAGCACCCAGCTGTTTGGGGAGCAGAGCTAGGCCCAGGGATCAGACAAACCCCCAACATGTTCCTGCACAGCAACTCATCTCTCCTTCCCTCCTTCTCTCCTCTCATACCCGTGATGCATTTATCACGGCATAATCATTTTGCTGGATGTGTTTCTCTTTCTATAGGTGCCTCCATACTTATGAACCTTTGTCCCAAACCAGAGGCAGCCAGGAATGCTATAAACTCCCTCACCGGAGGGTAGGTATTGTGTTATTTAAGAGTATTGTCAAAAATCTGTGAGATGTAAGATTCGAAAGAGCCTGGCGCCTTTGCTGGCCCTTTCCTTCAGGATTTAACCAGCCCATCTCAGCACAGTTCCATTCTCCTTCCCCACCAGCACCTCGTCCCTGGGAAAAGCAGGTGAAATACCAGTTGCTAAATCCCCTGAACCGCTCTGCCTTGCCCTCGCCATTCCCTGGTGTAAAGCAAAGCCTCGAAGGGTGAATGCCACTGCGGTATGAATCATGTTTATCATAACAAGAAACAAAGAAGGAAACGAACAAAGTAAAAGGGAAAGAGGAGAGAAAACAAGAAAGGAAAAGACAAACAGAAGAGTGAAAGGGAGGGATACAGATAGACCCATTAATTTGCCTCTGTTTGCTCTGGGATTTAAACAACAAGCTGCTATGTCTCTGGTTTATCTTGGTTCCTCAGCTGTGAAACGTGCTGTGCTCCAGCGTCTTCTGAGCTTTAGAGATTTGCCGGGGAGCTAGGAATGAAGCAAGGGGCTCAGCAAACAGAGATAGCAGAGGCGGCTTCATACATCACACTCAGAGGAAATTCATTCCTTTCAGCGCTGCCCATGGGTGAAATTACATTATATTCTGTTTGGATAATTGGATGTCATATACCACCCGACTTGTTATAGGATGCCATTTCCTGCCCTAAAGAGGCTGTTAGCAGCATCCCAGGACAGAGAATACAAGGAGGGTTCCCCAAAACTATGGAGAAAAAAGTAAGAACACAGAAGGGTGGACTCTGAGCAGTCCTGGTAACAAACTGGACCTCTCGGCGTCAGGATAGTGATGAAGAAGGTGAAAAACAGGGTGAAAGACAAGAAAGAGATGAGGAAAATGAAAGAGGAGAGAAAAGGAAGCTGAGAAGGTAGCAGAAGGAGCTTGGTTCCAAAATGTGCTTTCTGTTTTGCTGAACAGGTCTTTTATGGCACAAACATCTCCAAGTGTCTCTCTGCAGACCTCGCAGGAGTGGTGTGGAGGGCTCGCGTGGCAGATGTTGGCACATTTCAAGGGAGGGCTAATTCACGGTGAAGTTTTTCCCAGCAAAAACACAAAGCATTTCCTTCTTAAATCAGGGGGTGGGATGCAGAGGTCTTTTAGCTAGAAACTCAGGGGGCGGACAAGCCTGTGTCACTGTGCAGGGGCAGGTCACATAATGGTCAATCCTGTTGAAGTACAAGAGTTTTCATGGATCTCAGTCACAGGGGAACTGGGAGTCTCCCAGCCATGTTTTGCTAGGTTTTACATTCACCACTTGCCTACATTTTGCCTAAAATTTCCCTCTCATTGTGTCCTTTCTTGCAACTCCTCACTCCAGCTCGTTGATGGCTTTTTAACAGCCCAGTTCGAGTTGTCACCACAAGCCAGAGGACAATTTCATGTGTCACATTGCCCCTAGTGCATCCTGGGAGCTCCATCTGGCTCAAGCCAACTTATTTTATTGAAATAATCTCTCCTCCCTGCTACTTATTGAATCGTCTTGGCTCAACAGCCTCGCTCAATATCAACTTTTCAGGCTTAATAATTAGTGCTGGGGAAAAAAAAAAAAAGAAGAAGAAAAAAAGTTTCATTGAATAATTGTTTAATGTCACACATGATTAGGAGAAGCAGAGTTGACCTAAGCAGGCAATTCAATTTGGGGCTGTTCAGATGAGGGGCAATAAGGAACACGTTCTAGACTGTGGATGTGTGCTCGTCAGTGCCTGCAAAGTTTTTTATGGGAACTAGACCCTTCTCTTCCATCCCATATACTTTGGTCTCACTCCAAAACCTAAAAATGAGACTGAGCAATGAGACTGGTGAAGGGACTGGAGGGGAAGTCTTATGAGGAGAGGTTGAGGGAGCTGGGGTTGTTTAGCCTGGAGAAGAAGAGTCTCATGGGTGACCTTCTCACTCTCTACAACTCCCTGAAGGGAAGGTGTAGACAGGAGGGGGATGGGCTCTTCTCTCAGGCAATTTGTGCCAGGACGAGAGGGCAC
>WEIS01091642.1:15604-78786 GCA_013389965.1 Todus mexicanus
GGTCTAAAATCTCCCCTCAGGGGGGACCTTCTCACTCTATACAACTCCCTGAAGGGAAGGTGTAGGCAGGTGGGGGCTGGGCTCTTCTCTCAGGCAACTTGTGATAAGATGAGAGAGCACGGCCTGAAGATGCACCAGGGGAGGGTTAGGTTGGATGTTTGGAAGCTCTTCCTCACAGAAAAGGGGATCAAACACTGGAATAAACTGGCCAGGGAGGTGGTGGAGTCACCGTCCCTGGAGGGGTTTAAGAAAAGACTGGATGCTGCACTTAGTGGCAGGGTTTAGCTGATGTCATGGTGTCAGGTCATAGGCTGGACTCGATGATTTCAGAGATCTTTTCTAGCCTTAATAATTCTGAGATTCTATAAACCTGTGAAAACAGATGTCAGCCCTTCTTTGTCCACCTGAGGTGTGCTGTTCCCCCATGTAACACCTTTCTTCAGAAACCCATGTTGCTATCAGTTGATTGCAACAATTGCTGCAATTCTCCAGTCAACTTGACAGAGTCACCATGTCTGGAAGGAATTTCCACAAGAACAAACAGGCAAATACCTGGTTTCACCAGAGTCTTTGAATGTCAGGGTGCCCATGACTGAGCCCCAAACCACAAGCTTGTTTCCTGATGAGAGCAGAAATTCAGCAAGTGACTCATGACAGTGAGTCTTAGATAGGTTATAGAAGCAAACATACAGCACGTGGTGAGTCCTTTGCCTGGCTGCTCGTCTCTACCTCTCTATCTACCACTACCTACTTACCTAGTTGTCCACTGACTGCTGTCAGTCCTTCCAGCCAGGATGTTTGTCTGTTGTGTTAGTAGCTGATGTGCTTAATCCCCAAAGGCTCTCTGCTAATACCTTCTATTACACGTATGGGAAAATGAATTTCAGATAGAAAAAGAGACAAAACGATGAATAGATTTAGGAGTGAAGATGAGAGGCAGCACCTAATTATGCTGGGGGATCTTCTGAATTCTTTTCCCATGGCACTCTTCTGGGATTCCTGACCTGGCTGATCAACTCTCCTTCTTCTGCATATTTAACTGGTTAGAAGCACTCTGCAAATGACTGAGCTCACCACGCTCACAGTGATTGAAATCCTGTCTTAAGGCATTTCCTACAGAAGTGATTTTTCCCACTTAAAATTCACTAACGCACCAATCTACCGCATCTTTATACACATCACACCCTGCTCTCGGGAGCAAGGATAAGAAAACTCGCTCAATGAAAGCTACATCCCTCCCTTTCTCTGGCTCCCTCATCCTTCTTCTCTGCGAGCCTGCTCCTCACCAAACTCTTCAGTGCAAGGTTTTAATAGGATTTGGAAAGTGCTTGATAGCAGCCGTCACCCCTTTACACCTGCACACAGACCGTGCTCTGCTCTTCCCCATAACTGAGCACATCGATCTGTCCTCTGCAAGATGTATTTCATTTTCCAGGAACTTCTGATCTGCCTGTTTGTCCCAGGAGAAAGAGTGACTAGATGAGAAATGTGTTCCCTGTTTATAGTGATATTTTATGTGCAAGACATTGATTTGCTGTGATAGCCACCAACTTCTCTATCTGGAAAGCCAGCAGCGCCCTGAACAGCCTCCTAATCCTACCTAAAAAAATGCCGGTAAATACAGAGCGCTATTCCTCACCCTGGGGAAGAAACCAGCAGAAAACCCAGCTCACCTCTGTGCCTGTCAGTTGGGTGCAGAAGGACAGGGTTTTGCTCTGAGCTGAGGGGCTGGGTGTTCCTCAAAGGGACAAGGACGGACAAGCGGAGAGGCACAGACAGAATAACAATGCCTGCTTTCCAAAAAACCGCAAGTCAAGTCTGGAAAAACGAGTCGCATAATGATGTGACACTCAACCATGTCTGGGGCTGCGCGAGCCTGTCCCTGCTCCACTGAAGTGAGACAAGGTTTTGCCACTGAGAAGTGAGGAGCTGTGCCAGGGCCACCGCTGTAGGAGCCAGGAATGCAACGCAAAGAACAGGAAAGCACCGACAGGCAGGATCCGATTACATACACCACAGCTGGACAAATCCCTGCAACTAATGATGAACAATACCCCAACTTTGCAAGAGCTGGTCGTGATAGAGAGGGTGTCTACCCTGCAGATGTGCAGTCTCCATAACCAATCATCATGCTAGGCTTGAATTTCAAGCTGGCTTGGATGGAGGAGCGCTACTGAGGCACCTCCATGCCTGGAGCTACGGATCAGCCTTTGGTCTATTCAAATAAACACGTTATTTCCTTGAGAGGTCATGAAGAGCTGCCATCTGACAGATCACCCTGCTTAGCTTTTTGAGGCTGATCACCGTCCAGGAAAGCCTGTCCACAACCACAAGAAGAATTAGACTAAAATCTGGCTTCTTGGCTGCAAGAGGCTGCAACCAGCACACCCAGAGAACACAATCTCTAAATTAAGAGGCAGTGATGCCGGCCTAAGACTGTGGATCAGATGGAGCTCCTTACTCTGGGAGAAACGTGGAGGACTTTGGATCCCTCAAAGCACACAGTACAGTAGTTGGAAAGCAAGCTGGCTGCTTTAGGCCTGGACAGACCCCAGGACATGGACATTATTGTTTTCACAGACCAAGAGTATTACCAGAGCCCGTCACTATAGGCCCAGGCTGAATGATTGCAGAGAAGAGGGCTGAGAAGAAGGGAAAGATGAGGGACAAATTCTATCAGACTATAAAAGGCCTTTTTGGTTCACCTGGAGTTCTCCTTTCCCAATGACAATGACAGAAATCCATAATCTGTGATGGGACCATCAACCAGTGGAGACTGCCCTAAGCTGGCCTTTACCTACTTGGCTGCTCTGGTATTTTTTCTAGGCCAAGTGATTCCATGGGTGTTTCTATCAGTAAACTAGAGGAGATCCAGACACTCAGCACCATCCTCCATCACCATGAATATTTGATTTTAATAAAACAAGTGGGAGTCTCTTTAGTTTGCTAATTTCTTCTCAGTCCCCACGTTGCTGCAGCAGCAGGAGGGAACTCAGGGGCAGCAGAAGACGTCAGGACTGTCACAGATTATCAAAGTGAGATTCGACTTCATAAGAACCCCAGGCAGCAGGGACTTCTCTAGAAAAAAAAATGAGCTTGATTTCTCAGCTGCTTTAGGGTCCCTGGAGCCTGCATCCTGAATAGGATCATTTCAAGAAGACTTTAGTCAGCTGTTTGTTCTCCACTTCCACTTCCTATCCTCACTGGGTGTATTATTCATGCCAGGATGTGTATAGCAGAGCAAGATGGCTTCTTTCTTTCAAGCCTGATCTTCTCAGACACAGGGAATTATTATGCATGCAGGCACAAAAAAACCCAACAAAACAAACACCAAAAATATCACTTGGATGAATTAGGGACTTTATTTCACTGTTTATTTGTGGGAGTGAGAAACTTTCCCTGCATCAGACCATATTGCACATGGTAATGAAAGACAATTACCTATTCTTCTCCATCTTGTATGAGAACAAAGAAACCTGAGAGTCCTTGGAAGGTGAAGGAGAGGGAATTAAAACCAGATTCAGAGTAAAAGGAGAAAAAGACCTTTGAAAGAAGTGGAGGCACTGGGAGCTTATTTTGCTTGTGAAATCTTGATTCAAATCAGTCATTATTTCAGAGGCTTCCAGCCCTAGCAGGTAATTAATGAAATTAAGGTGAGGATTTGCTGCTAAATATTTGCTCACACTAGAGAGGAAAGAAACAGTGCCAAAAACACCTGGAATTTTATGGGCAAATAAATCAGGCAAGAGAGGTGCCTCAGTTACTCAGAGGGGGAAATTACTTCTCTTTACAATGGAGAGGAGAGGCGAGTATTCAGGAACGGTAAAAATTCACAGCTTTTCAAAGAAGCCCATGGCCTGTGCCCAGCTTTGCAAGTTTAAGATATTTGGATCATCCCTCAAGCACTCTGGGGCTGGGGATAGTCAGGGAATAGCCCAAAGGTTGACATTCTCTAAGCTGCAAGTAGATTTGGACACTGCAGCTGGGCAGGTGAGTATGGGAACCTTAAACAACCTCCCTCCAAACTTTGCAGGTGTAACGGGGCTAGATGAAGCCAGCGTGATGATGGTTGGTAGGCAGGACTTTCTCAGGCTCTCACTCATGAGGTGACACGAGTGTGCTGCACATGTAGCTCCTTAGTCTGCCGAGCTCCTTAAGTAATTTACTTCGCTGATTGATCTGATTCAGTTCCACTTGCATGAAAGACACTTTGTAGATAGTGTAGTTTCTAAACCCCAAATTAGTAAGAGTCAGTCCAAACTGAGGAGACGGGCAGCCTGGGTTAATGTCTTTAGCTTGTGTTAGGCAGGAGGCCAGAGAGAGCGATCAAAATGTTGCTTCCAGCTTTAATGTTTATGACTCTGGGCTTCATTGTGCTACTGGGGGTCAGTAATCACTGAGGCGAAGCTGTGCAGAGGCATAAATGCACGCCAGCTTTGGCCACTGAGGTGGACATCCAAATAACCAGTGACGCCACCTACTAATAATTTGGAAAGTCATCTATGGGATGCTTACAAGTAGACTTAGCCTTTAAAAACTACTTGAATCCACACTAAGCAAGCTATAGGAGGGATGAGTTTAGCCCTTTTTTCAATACTCTCAAGCTCAGTGTTAATTTAGCGAGTCAGACCAGCCTTCTGTGCTGTGACACTGTAGTCAAACTGGGAAATGCCTGCCCTTCACCTCTGAGCTATTTGCACAGTGAGCAACTCTTAAACCTTCCCTGCTCTAGGCAGCCACTTGCCTGGCAGAGCTTGCCCCCAGGACCAGTACAGCTGCAAGCTGGAAATGCCAACTGCAGGAATGGCATGTGCAATTAAACTAAGTGCAGATGAAATACCAGGGTGATCAGCTCCCACCCTGCAGGCCACGCTCCATCATCAACGGGGGTCTGGGAGGAACATCTCTCAGATAATCCGTCTGCGTGCCAGGGGATTTACAGCACTGTTAGTTACACAGAACGGTAGGGGTTGGGAGGGACCTCTGGAGATCATCTGGTGCCACCCCCCTGCTCCAGCAGGGTCACCCAGAACATGGAGCCCAGGATCACACTGTCCAGATGCATTTGGAATCTCTCCAGGAGACTCTGCAACCTCTCTGGACAGCCTGAGCCAGGCTCTCACAGCAAAGTATTTTCTCCTCCTGTTCAGATGGAACCTCCTCGGTTCCAGTTTGTGCCTGCGGTCCCTTATCCTGTCACTGGGCTCCACTGAGCAGAGTCTGGCCCCATCCTCTTGACATACAGCAAGAGCAGGTCATCCCATCAGTGCTGACAGTGCTAAAAAATGGGGTCAGCAAAGAACGCCGAGGTTTTCCAGGGGTCTTGCACTCAGCGAGCAATTGCAGGTTAGTGGGTGATAGACTGAGAGGCCACATCGAGGAGACAGTTAATAAAAGCAGGACTAGAAGAATCAATGTGTTCTGACACAGCAGTGACAGATTGGAGAAAGGGACAGATTTAATATCCTAGCGTTATCCTTTCCCAGCCTAAGGGCCCAGAAATTGATTGAATAAATTAAAGCATTGCTGTGGATGACACTACAGTTAAAGTCATATCAGCATTTTCATCTTATACTCCCTATATTCTTGCCTCTGATGCTTTCTTTTTCATGTCTCGGCACAAAAAGCTTACTCCTGTGCTACAATTTGGCCCAGAAGATCTCGGCTCCTGTGCAATTTTACTATTATAATTTTCAAGAAGAGGAAAAAAAAACCCAAGAAAAGGAGGGTATTACAGAAGGAGGACTAGAAAGAGAGTTCTATCTGGCGTGCTTTCGAAATCAAAGGATAAATAGGCTGTGTCAGGCTACTCCTAAAGCTACCATGTGCTCATTCTGTGTCATGGTCAATCTCTCTTTGCATATAGTGAGCGAAAAACCAGACTTTGAAAAGAAAAACGTACCAAGAACTGACAAAAAAATAAAGCTGTAGGCCAAATTAATCTCTGTAGCTTCACTTGCATGCAAAATTATTCATTCCTTTGTTACTAAAAGCAGCTAAGGTAATTGCAGATGAACACCCTTCCACTTTTATTCTTTACTATCTCTTGGCAAGTCTCTCTGAGTCATCAATAGGATTTTATGTCACAACAACTCCAACTGCTTAAGTAGAATCAGGTGCTACGACAGAACTGGGCCCTTTGTTGGGTTGGGCTGATCATGAGTATTCCCAGGGCACTTCTCACCCACAGATTGAAGAAGTGAGTCCTGGAAAATGCTCAATATTTTCTTTAAAGCACTAGGCACATTCATCCGAGGGAAAAACCTAACCTCTGCACCTCAGAAACGGTGCCACGTCTCTTACAAAATGAGATTGAAAGCTGTGCTGTGTCATTTTCATTTTTATAGGTGATGTTATTGTCCAAGCCCTGGTACCAGCCACCACTGGGTCAGCAGCATCTCAAACATTACCCCGCTGCGAGCCAGGCTTCTGTTTACACGCAGCTGGCTCACAAATGAGGGGCCAGCAGACCACGCTCAGAGAGTTGTGTATTACACATCGTAAAGATTGTGTAGAGCAAACGGACTTTGCTGTGCGTTACTGTTGAACATCACACCCTCCAGGAGCGTGGCAGCTCCAACAACTGCAGCAACATGAACTCGCCTTCTCTCGCTTTTTTAATTTCATGAAACTCACGGTGCACAAAGCTCCGATGCTACAAACCAAGCACTTGGCATGTTGCTCATTTCAGTGGTTACCAGCTGAACCCACCTCCCTCCTTATCTTCTCAGCAGCATCTCCAGAGCATCAGGGAGCAGTTCCAACCTTCTCCCTTGGTGGAGAAGCAGGTGCTCAACAACTTTGCAGAGCAAAATGTTTCACCAGACAACACAACGGGCACGTTCACCACCCTCCCCTGATTGGCAACCGCCAAAAAGCAGCACGGTTCTCAATAGCCGCATCCCAGGAGACTTAAGGGATAAAGTCGGACATGAGAGTGAAGTACGTGAGCGCTCTTGTCTTTAATGGGAGTCACGTGGCTAAAGCCCCAAAGA
The DNA here is from genome assembly GCA_013389965.1 of Todus mexicanus. Taxonomy (NCBI): domain Eukaryota; kingdom Metazoa; phylum Chordata; class Aves; order Coraciiformes; family Todidae; genus Todus; species Todus mexicanus. The sequence continues at coordinate 22,600 of WEIS01091642.1, forward strand.
GCTGCTTGGAAAATGTGGAGGCTTGGTGTTTAAAAATGAGGGAAATGTACATGAAATGGTTCAAGGCAGTGTTTAACTGAGATACAAGGCAAAAAAGCTGGGGCATTCAAAGCAGGGACATTAGTGTGCACCTCACCTCTGTGCCAGCCCAACAACACGGGTTAAAATCAAAGGATCTGAGTCCCCTCTGTATTAATCAACATCTATACCATCAATTTATGGTATAGATTTATGGAATCACACCAGTGATGCAGGCTCTGGTGTCAGCCTCCATGGGGACTTCAATGACTCTTGTCAGCTTGTATTGCAGTCCACAGGCTGTTTGCCCATGAATTTAAATATAGATCGAACGTCAATGCCTCTTTCCACAAATCAAGGCTTCTCATTTAAAACATCGCACTTGCATGTTAAATAGAGACTAATTAGACACTCAAAGGAAGGACAAATCTAATTTGACTAGAAGGATACGGAGAAAATTAATGCAATGCTGTGGCAGTAGAGAAAAAAAGCCTTTTGCGCTGGTTAAAGTGGAAGCAGAATAGGACCTGCGATTTCTGCTCCTGGCTCCTCGCTTCTTTGTACAAGCCCTTTACACCCCCCTGGATTCATTGCTCCTTGGGTCATCATTTACATCAATATCCAAATAGCCACCCTGCTGCTCCAGCATCCTACGCACACCGTGTGTTTGGGGCAGAGATTTCACATCTGCTGTGTTTGTTATTCTTTAAGTCATCCTTTATTTGTTATTTTTGAAGTCATCCTGTATTTGTTATTCTTGAAATGGTCGGCCAGAGTGGTAGGAGTGAGCTCACAAGCTCTGCTTCCTGAGCCATGGAAATGATGGATTTACCCTACTAGAACACAGCCGTCACCCCCCCCAGAAAAATCACACACCTTTTTTGTGAATAATGGGAGCCTTCTGAAGGGTTCCTCTAAATAAAAAGGAGCGCAGTTGGCTAAGCAATCTTTCGAGGCTACTCTTTAAGCATCAACAGCTCTTAGCATCCTCCGGCAGTGGAAGTTTATGAAGCTCTCTCTGGAAGTTAATGCACTCATTAGTTTTAGGCTGAGGGAGCAGATGGCAGCAGCCTCTTGCCTTTCCTCGGACACAGGTGGTAGAGTCTGCACTGCCCTTCATGAAAGGTTTTGAGGCTGGTAAAGCAACGAGTAATTAATCTAAAGATACATGTCAAAAGATTTCTTTCCTTCCATGAGGTCTGAGTTTCCCACCACGTACAGTATCACTCCTGAGTAGCCAGCGCAGCACAGAAGCTGAGAGAAAGAGCCGGGGGAGGCAGGAGGAAAACCAAAATTCAGCTTCCTGGTTGTGATTTTGATGAGAACCATGCAAAATGTAAACAATGACATCTCGAAATAGGAAAGCTCACGTTCTTTGGGCTATGGTCTCGGGTTTGAAGTTCATCCCAGGCTGAGCCAGAGGCTTGGCTGCAGAATTTTGGAGTAAGCTCGAGTCCAGTGCAACATCATCCAAGACCCAATTCCAAACAGACAGTGGCAAATTTCAACCTGACTTCAGTTCTAATCAGACCTCTGGGAACTCATGATTTGCCTTCGGACGCCTGGAAACCAGCCATTTTACTGCGGCTGTTGCTAAGCCAGGTGGAATCGGTGAGTTGAGTTCATTATCTGTGTGGCTATTTCTGTTCCCATGCAAAACAACAATCAGGAGATCCTCAATGAAGTGCAGCTGGAGGAGAATTGAAGGAGAGTCTCCTCTGCACACATGCCCTGACCCTGATACACTCCAGCCACGAACTAGTCTAACCACAGATTCCTTAATGTAGCACAACAGAAAACAGCCTCTAATCTGCACCTCGTTTGGCTCTGACTCAAGCCCTCCTGTGAAGTCTGCTAAGGACAACAAATCTTGGCTGTTGATGGAGAAAATCCTCTGACACTACATGTTTTTTAGAGCAGAACTTGGTTGAGTTCGTACATCCCTTATAACAACCCTGGGAGCAAAAGCTGTTATCAGTAGCAGCTCCTCACCAACTACTGCTGGGTGGTACCTACTGGGGATGCCCACCAACAGAGGGACACATGAGGAATCCTTCCTCCCTGCTCACTATTCTCTCACCGAGCATGCAGATGTTTTCTCAGAGACGTGAGACATCCAGAGAGTAATTGGACTCATTTTTGACTGAGGATCAAGTCAGTAGTGTTTAGCCAAACTCCCATCACAGCCCAGTTTCTTGATGCTTCTGGAAGTACCTCAGCAGAAAATCTAACTTTTTAACTGGTGTTTCTGTAACAGATTGCCCTGTTGTATCGCAAACAGTAAAGTGTGTTTCAGCTGCCAAAAAAGCATCTAAAATGGCCGGCTAGATCTTCGTACCCTAGAAACTTAACCGCAGCTGCACAAACCGAGTTGAAAATGCATGGTCCCCGGGTTCTTTCTTATAAAAGGGTCTATAAAGAGGTTACGCTGGAGAAATAGCTTGAAGAATAGTTAAGTGGCAGGGTTGAAACATCAGACACTTGCTGCTCTCACCACCTCAGCTACTTATTAGAGCGAGAGGACAGCTAAGACTACAGAGTCCTCATGCTGCCTTGGGTCAGGCCCTCAAAACGCTGCTGCATCTCCATCTGTACAACAGGCAATGACATCCAAGTTTTGCACAGTTATTATTTGGCTAAACTCACCCAACGCTGAGATCTCTGTGTAATTGTAAGTGCAAAGGAATCTCAGCAGCCATTTAAAATCAGGCTTTAAGATTCCAAAACTCCCCAGATTTTAGTAGCAGGATGCATGTTGTCACCATAGCCAAGGTCCTATCCATACCCCGTGCCCAAATTCTGTAGCTCTAATAATCAAGGGAATGTTTAGTCTTTGAGCCGTAATATTTCTTGCCTTTTAGGATTCATCCCTGACAATAATTAAGTCTCATAAGGATAAAACTTAAATGAGCAGTAGCCTTTGGGGACAGCATTAGAGTGCTAACTGTGTTTGTGGTTTAAATATTAATGTCAAAGTGTAATTACCATCCGCTCCGTTTCGGGCTAGTGTTTGAAAACACATTTAGCTAAGCAGGAAGAATGAGCTGTACCAGTTGGAGGCTTCTATATGGAAAGGATTAAAACTTTGAGCCGGAACAATTTCTCAAGCAGCAAAGAGCACAAGGAGACACGCTTGGTGGGTGTTCTGCATGCAACCCCAGTGTGTGGTGGCTTCCTGCTGCTGGCTGACTCCAACTCCCAACCTCTGGCAGATTTGAGCCTATGGAAGAAAAGTGCATAAGCACAGGGATAGCAGGAGCAGAAAGGGGTGGGGGAGAGGTGATGCGTGCATTCAAATTGGGGTTTGAATGCGAAAGAAGGATTCTGTGAGCGCTGGCACTCACTAGAGAAGGGCTGCGTTGCAGCAGAGCCACAAATTGTGAGCCAGACGCAGTAGCACTCGACTCTCCCTCTAGGACTCGAGCATGAACCAGGGAGAGGCTGTAAGTCATTTCACTTCATCTCTGTTCGTTTCAGACAAATAGAGCAGAAAAGTCGAGCCAGAGAAAGTGGAAAGAGGGCATGAAATGGAGCTGACTTTATAACGGTTCAGTTAGTCCAGCTACTGGTTACAGGCATTAATACCACATAAGCTATTCCCACTCTTCCCAAACCTTTGTGCGATGTTCGAAGTGTGGACAGGACGAGAAAGTAGAGAACTAATGCAAACAAATCTTCCAGAGTGTTGCCCAGAATTAATGCCTTTTCTCTACACGCTGCTACCCTGTTCCTCCAGGGCTGGGGTTTGCACAAAAAGATCTCCTCGCTCCGAGGAAAGCCAGAGTGTCCCTTCTCAGGACCCTCTTCCACCAGCAGTTATCCTTGTGCCCTGGGTAGGATCAGATGATCCCTGCACCTTCTCAGATCTTTGCACAATAGCTGAGGGGTTAAAGATGAGTCCTCCAATGCTGCCCTACGCCTCTGGGGCCAGCAGAGGTCTGGATGGGTATGAAAACCTGGTGGGCCACTGATAAATCTTTCATGCAGCATCTGCTGTAAATCCCAAGGAATCTGATGGGATTTGGCGGTTGACTCTAGCCAAGTTTTAGATGATCAAATGAATTTCTCCAAGTCAGCAGCACTTACGGTGAAAGCTAGCCAAAGTCTCCAAATACAGTCCCTCAGCAGGATGAAGCCATTATTCTTTCTTTTTGAGTTTATGTGTCTTTATTTTTATCATCTTCCTGAGAGGAGGGGGCGGAAACAAGGATAAGTAAAGTTTAAGAGCATGGATAAATTCTCCCTTGCTCAGCTTCTGCCCTGAGACACGGCTATCTCCAACCTCTCAGTGACACATTAGCCTTCAGCGAGATTGATCGATAGCTGGGTTGCTGGGAAAGACTCATTGCCAGTGCCCTAATGACCAGAGGAACCTGCCAGAGGAACTGCAAAATTAACTCTGGTTCTAAATAATTAACGGCTAGGTGAATATTTTCTTCCATTAACTATTTCAGCTGGCACCCCAGCTGCAGATTCCTCCCTGCCTTGGATGGAGGGACTGGACCTTCGGCTGCTTTGGGATGTGACACTTCAACCCCTGGTCATGCAACCTGGTCTCCTGGGTTCTGCTCCATCCAAAACGGATACCCTCGTTTGGAAAACAGAGCCCTCCTCTCTTCTTGCCTCTGTTTCCCCTCCTGTAAAACGGTTTCCTGCTCTCTGGAGACTGCAAGGGATCTTTGCTGATGTCTGGCAAGGGGCCATGGAGCAGGAACGATAAATGATAGAGCAGATTTCCTGCCTGTCCCCAGTCCCTGGCTCTTTTGCAACCCCTGAGCTGTGTCCTTATTGTTCTCTTCCACCACAGGTCAGATCCAGCATGGTCTTAAGCATTTCCTGCCTCCATCCTAATCCTGTCTGTAGCAGTGGAGTGAGAATAATAAAGAAGTGATATAAATACCCAGTAAAAGGCACCTTTGCCACAGTTACTGGGAACTGAGAGCAGTTTATGCTTCTTAAGGGAACTCAGTACAAGACAGGATGAGGTCCTGTTGGCTTTTCTGTCTCTAGTTCTTTCTGCCATTCTTTTTTCAGCTCAGCCAGTCTCCGTCTCCCTTTCCAGGTATCTTGCACAATGACCCTTCTGTTCCAAGCCTGTACTCCCCCCAGCTGGGAGGACAGTCCAGGCCAAAGCATCCCATTGCCAAGCAACGTGGCCATTGTCTGTCTGCCCTGCTCTAACTCGGTGTTGGATCAGTTATTGCCTGTCCTCCCACAGGCGGTGTGTAAGCTGACTTAAAGTGTAAACTGGCTTAAAGTCTGAGCTACGTGCACGGGCTAATCCAACAGAAACGCAGCCATGTGTAACAGAGTGCAGAAATCAAATTTGTCCTGCCAGAAGAACCGGGATTGAATTGATCTCATAAAATGATTGTGGAATCACAAGCTGCAGATAGCATCTGCAGATGCTTGCGGAGAAGGCAGGAGCTAAATGTAGAGTGGCAGGTCAGCTACAAACCTTGAATCCTTCTGCTATAGAGCATCTTTCCAGGACAGAGCCAAGACCTAGTTAAGGAGGTACCCTCAGTGAACTGACTCTGCAGGTCTGCAAAAACGCTTGCTGATCCTTCTGGAGGGCTAAATTCACATACAAAACAAATAAATGTACAGAAAGGACAAACTGAGTGAGATAATAATAGTAATAATAATAATAATAATAGAATGAATTATGACCCCGCTCGCTTCCTAGCCAGGACAGAACTAAACAGTCACCAGGCTCTCTTTTGCTATCCCTTCTCCAGCAGGGAAGAAGACACAACAGCATCACCAAAACACCAATATCCTGGTACTCCACTCTGGGAATTGCTGAGGACAGGAGGTGCCTCAGGGCCAAGCCTGGCTGACAGTGACCAAAAAGCATCTCCAGGGCTCTTGCTCTTGCCTGTCAGCCAACACTGAGTGGAGCAGGTGTGGCTTGGCTAGGAGATTTTTTTAATCCTTGTGCAGAACTGATGGTTTAATAAAGCAGATGTGTAGATAATGTCCTCTGAATTAGTGGTTAGCATTGCAGTTCAACCTCTCCTCAAGTCCATGGAGGAGAAAGGAGAAAAGAGAGGAAGAAAAATCAGTGGATTCTCCAAGCTGCTGGGTTGCATTAACTTGAGGCCACCTAGAAGTGCCAACCCCAGGTTGTGTGAGCATCCCCTGCTCCTGATGCATTTGTGCTTATGGAATCCTTCTGACTCCACTCAGATAACTCCAGCTCCAGTGAGATCAGTGGAGCTAGAGCCAAATCATGCTTCTGATGAGACATTAACGGCTTTTCGATTTCAGTGGAAACCACTAACAGCATCTAAGAGAGATCAGCATTAAGACCAGCTCGCTCTTACTCTAGAAAATAAGGGTTGGGGGGGAAGGAGAGAGGGGTGGGGAGCACATCATTAAAACAAAGTCTTCCATAAAAAGCAGAGCTCATTTGTCTGTCAATGCAGGTGACAATCCATCAGGCTGTCACCTGCCCTGACAGCCATCACCTCTCGGAGACTGACACATTCAGAGAGCACAGTGTTTCCTGTGCTGCTCTCCCTTGTACTGCTCCCCCATGCTCATGTCCCACTCAAAGCCCTTCGCCAGCTCTTCTGTGCACTTGATATTCACACCTACCCTTCTAGGTCTTCTGACTTCACCCTACAACACGCCTTTTGCAGCCGCTATTCACTTGAGATTGATTTGCTAGACAGATTTGTACTGCAGCAGTCGCCGAGGTGGGAGTTCTGAACAGGTCCTCTTCTGATGTGATCTGGAGCAACTCCAGATGCCCACCTGCATCACTTTATGCCCCACCCCTGTCACTTCAATTTTTGCGCTGCATCTCTCCTCTCTTCTTCTTCCTGCCTCTTCCATGCAAATCGCAGCCCTCTCTCCAGCTTCCACTTGTTTATTCCATTTACAACTTCACCCTTTCAAATACAAATGCCTGATTAGTGCTGTCCCTGGCAGGCAATGGGGATACCAGGCCAGGCAGAAAAGATGTTGCCTCCAACGCTTGCGATGGAGTTACTCCTACATATACTGGAGCCGAACATGAAATCCAGAATTCCAATCAGGAAAACGACCACCATCTCTGAAGGGAAAGACAGAGCGTTTACCACTGGGCCAAGAAATGAAACCCCCAAACCCTGTATTAAAGAAAAGAAGGGATCCTTAAACCTGCAATACCAGGGCTGGTTTAGTCAGTAGAGTAAAGAAGGCCCTTGACACAAATCAGACAGATTTTGCTTTCTTTGATACCGGTACAAATCCAGGATAAATGCTGTGATTTCACTGGGATCACTTCACATTCACGCTGATGCAAATAGTATTAAAATTTGGTTTCTTGCTGTTAGGATGAGTAACCTGCAGCAGAACGTAGACTGTGCACCTGCTGCTGCTGTAGTTCCTAATGAGAAATAAGTTTATTGACCGCAGCTCACTATGGCATTTTATCAATTCTTTTTCCTCGTTCTCTCTGTCCCTCTCTCCAGGTCTCGTTTATAGCCAAGGGAAGAGGCAAGAAACTACACTAGCACTTTCTGTCTACAATAAAATTCAAACTCTTCTTCCCCAAGCTTCCTCGTGAAGCAACCCCTGGCTAGCTGGGTGCTTCCTCCCCTTCTCATGAGGATGACAAACATCTTGCATCAGCCAGAGCTACAAACTCATCGCTGAAATCGATGTGCTGCTGTAATATTTTGGTGCTCTCGGAGCACTGCGGCTTCTGCCTGTGGCAGACACTCACTGGCCTTCGGTGTGGGCTCGGGAGGGAGTCCAGAAGTATCTTCACACTGGAGCACGTTCCAGCTTCCTTTGGGAGCAAATGGATGTGCTGCACTCTGCAGACAATCACTGTACAAATCACTGAGAGCAAAATCCCGACTCCCAAGCCTTTTGCTCCAAGAATACAGCCTCTGCAGCTGAAGCTAGAGCAAAATTTCTTGAGCTAACTGCCACAGTAATTCCTTTACCTTGCCTCTCATTTGGTAGGGACAGATGGATGGATGTATATATAGACACATACATACTGCTTTTCAGGTGTCTGCTTATGTCTCCTGAGCATCCCTATTGCTTGAGCAGATGTATCCTAGGGAAGACCAAGATTTTCCTTAATTATGAGTTTCGTATTATCACCCCTTTCTCCTGTGCTAGATCATTTGACACTCCTTCCCACTCTGTGGGATTCCCTGATATAATCTACGAAGTACAAACAGCTCCTGCGACAATGTTAATTGGTATTTATGCTGCAAACGCTGTGTAACTACAGAGTCATTTGCAAGTTCCCTTAGATCAGTCATTAATGATATTTAACATTGTCAAGTTATTACATCCGTAATTGCTACACAATTGAGAGTGCTCAGGTCCCCTGATGGAAAAGCAGCCCAGAAAATTTAAACAGTCCTGCCTGTGCCTTGACACTATTCCAAGTGGATGGGATCGTTGTGGAATTCCGCATCCCCTTATCCTTTAAAAATGAGAACTAGCAACTGGTGTTTTCCTGTTACCTTCACCAACAAGCAACCAGAGCCTGCCTTGCAGTGGGAGGACCTGAGCCAGCTTCAAACAAACACATAGTAGGAACAGAAGCACAAATTTCAGTGGGGGCTGCATCCAGCTTCCAGGTGTCCTGGGTGCATACGGCTCAGCAGTGCTTACATCCATTCTCCTGCGATTTTCTGTAACTTCAGATCAGACAAAACTTTCATCCAGCTCCAAGTCCTTCAGATGAACAGTGCTTTCATCAACACGCTTCTCATTAGTTTAGCTCTGTTTGGACTTCTATGGAATGGGAGACAACTTTACAAATTGTTGCAGTGCTAGGAAGGAGAGCAGATAGTTTCCAGGCTTAGCCCCTGCTATGGACAGAAGCATACTGCTTCTTCAGCTCCTTGCCTACAATATACTGAGTTATCAGGGTGTTTTTCATGGGATTGTCTAATTGCCTCCCTAATTGTGTCTTGGGAGCATCTTCTAAAGATGTCTTCAAGGTGCAGCAGTTGGAGATGGCAGCATTGCGTCTTCCCTGGCAGCTCCCCTTTGCCTGCTCTCTCCAGATTTGTCTCATCTATAAGAATAAACGAGTATCTCCTACACATTCCGTCACTTTGTGCCTGGGACTGGTTCCATCACTTCACTAATAATGAGAATACCAGATCCCCAGAGACATGGGGAAGGGGAAACTTTGTTAGAACAAGGCAGAACCTGTTTCCTTTTGTTGCTTCTGATCCTGCTGCATTTCTGGATTAGGAAACTGTATTTGAGGAATCATTTCTCCATTTTTCAGGCCTGCAGTGAATTTGTACGATCTCGCCAGAGACTCAAATGCCATTGTCAGTAACCAGGAGACACAACTTAATACCTCAGAGAGCTCAGAGCAGTGCACGGAACCACTCTGGCTGCCGGCCATGGTTCGGAAAGAATAATAATGAAAAAAAATGTGCTTGCTACAGGACTGCAGGCCTAAGGAAATCAAAATTCTATTGATCCCAGCCCATCCTGTTCTCATTACAATTTGCTCTGCTAGTAGCATCAGGAGTTTTGATGAAATCCATCATTACTAGCAGGGTAAATACGTCTTTAGGTGGCGTAAATCAGCAGCACTTGCTATGCCTATTTATGCCAAGCGTGGATATAGAGCACGCTGGTATTTGTTGTGTGCAGAGAACTACTATATGGGGTCAATACCGAAAGCTCCAGCATGCTTGAAGCTTGCAGAGCATTTGTTTAACTAATCAACTCCACTACGCAATCAGTGTCTATTTTTCCTCTCATAAATAAGCACACGAGTGAAAAAAACCAAAAGTGATCGTCAAATCCTCATCCAGTGGGTTTTAACAAACGGCAGATTTGAGAAGACAAACACACAGACAAATAAAGCTTCCCAGCTGCTTAGGATATATTTTTTTCCCCTTCCGGTTGAATAAATAATCACCTGTAACTTCTTGAGTAAATATAAAACTGCTCAGGAATGGCAACTCAACCAAGTGCCAAAGAAGCCCGGGGCTTTCAGGAGGAATTCCCCAAGAAACAGCAAATGCAAGAGGCAAGGAATTAAATATTTCTCTCAGTTCCTCTAGGTGTGAGAGGCAACTGAAACCTGAAATAATGAAGTAAAGAAAGAAATATTTCATTAATAAATCAAATGAAGAGACAAGAGCATGGCAGAGGGAATGCTTTCCAGAGGCTTCACCATGGAATCTTAAATAAAAGATAAACAAACTGCAAGACATTACCCAATTATCTCCCCAGCAGCTCAAGTTTTAAAGCAGGTCTGCATGCTACAGATTTACTAAAGTGCACTGCCTAAGCCACCAGGAATACCTCGGAGGAGGGATTACTGCAAAGAGAGGGAAGGAAAAGGCAATCTGACATTGTTTTTTTTTCAGACGCAGGGAAATAAAACCACCTAAAGACATTAAAGACATTGCAGGGTTTGAAGATGCAGAGCGGAGCTGGTGGCAAGGTTGGCAGCTGGTGCATTCACCATTAAACCACCTCTATTTCTTGTTTTCTGTCTGAAACCATTGCCAGACTGGGAGTTATGAATCAAAGGAAAGCTATGGCAGTATAATCTTTTCCAACCCATCTTCTGGTGAAGATGGTTTCTATCCGTTTAACATCCCTCCGTGGTCTTTATTAGCAAACAAAATGTGAAGTACTTCACATGCTCTGTGTGAATTCTTATGAAGGAGGAGAACAGCGGCGTAAGATAGATGTGTCAGCTGGGAGGGCTAGGAGATCGGCTATAAGAATTTTAAGGAGCTAATTTCAAGGAAACAGTAATCAAGGGAAGCTGAGATGGTGGGAGAACGTCATAAAAAGAAGCAAGCTGCTTCTCTCAGCAGAAGGAACCGGGGTGATACTGTTCTCTGAGGGTCCCAGCTCAGATGCATCAATTCTATAAGCTTTAGGTATTACAACAAGCCAGCTAAGAGGTAGATGCATTGTTAGAGATTATGATTGGCTCCAGATTAAGTACCCACATAAATCCTGTCAGCTGGAAAATGGTTTGTTTGTTTTAAAAGAAAATTATGTAACCGTGACAATCCAATCTTTTCCTTTCTCCATCATTTTTTTTTTTTTCCAGTCACAACATTTTAACAATGAAGCGGAGTTTTACAACGAGTGTAACAGGCGAAAATGAGTCAGTTCTGCTAACACTAAAGCTGTAAAGGGATCAAACTGTCCCCAAAGACCCGCTTCTCCATTACAGCAAAATCCAGTGAGCCTTCTTTACTTCCATCAGTCCAGGACAGCGGAGCACTAGATAACACTTGGTACTCACAGGAGCTCTCAGAAGATTCGTGTTCACGGCAAAGTTCATTTGTGTTATAGCTCCAGTGTACTCATTAATCTGAGTCCTGTCCAGGCACCAAGTCCTGTAGTTTCTGTATTGTGGTGTGAACAGCTGAAACTGATTAAGAAGGAAAATGAGCACAGTTTGTCTTAAAGGTAAGGAAGTTGAATAATGCCATTTTGCTCTCTAGGTCTCCCTGAAAAAGAGATGCAAATGTGAGGTTTTGGTCAAGAAGAATGAGGATCTCAGCATGTTCTGGCTTCCAGCCATTGCAAGAGTTCCAGTAGACAAGTACAGAGAATCAGAGAAGGAAATAAATCATGGGACTCGACCGATGGTGCAGTGTAACTCAGATCGCACTTTCAAATCTACTGGCACAAATGCTTGAAAAATAATGAGGTTGCATTTTGATAACAAGGAAGAAGGTATGATCTTCTGGGCTATTTCGAGATGCTATCAGTTCTAAAAGTCCTGCAGGAATCTAGTCTGTGTAGGACAGCGTGTAGCATTTCAGCCAGACATTGCTGCACAGTGCCCAAGAGCCTGTGGTGAGCTTAAAGCCTGCTAAGGTGAGCCGCTGATGCCATTAAACCTGGTGCCAAATGTGAAGTAATTTCAGTGGAAAACTTCTGCGCGAGTCTTGATTTCCTGACTCAAAGTGAAAGAATTTACTCTCGTTCTCAGCTCTGCTCACTCTGGGCTCTATTCTGCCTATTGAGATCAGTAAGGAGAGCTCACCAGGGTGAGTACTGGGCAGATCAAAGCTTCAGCTTCCCTCATATCTTTGACAAAAAGACCCTGTCGAAAAAGAAAAGCCTCACTGTGGCTCTGCTGAAGATGCACAAAGGGGGAACAAAGCTGATGCCGTTCATTTGCTTGCCTGCATGTAAAACTCGGTAGTTCTCTCATCAGACATCTGCGTGTGGTGTCAAACAAGCCCCACAAGCTCCCCTTAGGTGCAAGTGAAATGCTGAAGGGCCATTGTGCTCACACCTTCACTGCTCTGGAATTGTGAAGGTGCCCTTAGAAGAAGCAACTTAATGTCTGTTAATATAGAATTGAAATCACAGGAAATCATCCCTTTCACCACTCTATTTTCTAGGCATCCTCCTCGCTCTCCTCCATCAGTCTCTGTTGCTCTCTCTGCTTTTTTGTCCTTTCTGGTGCAAAAAAGCTTTGCTCAGATGTCAAAACCCTGTGTTCTTCTTCCAGGATCTGGAATGAAAGTCAATATAAAACAGCTCTGTATCTCCCACTTTGTTTTTTTTTTTCTACCTTCAAGGGTTTTTCTTTCATTCCAAAAGCAAATTTGAGCTGACAATTCCAGCCACTGACATGCACACAAGGTGCTTAAAACCAGTGTTACTACTGCATTAACCCAGGCAGAGACTGGAAGCTGGACAAATGCTGCCAAAGAGGCACCTATCCATGCAGCTAGAGGAGGAGGCTGGAGAGAACGTGTGCCTAAGTAGTAGGTGCCTTTTTCTTCCTGTTCCCTCCTTTCCAGAGCTCCAGATTTAACAGTCACAGGTCAGACAAACCACATACGGGATGTAAAGCACGAAAATGCAGCTGCAGAGGTGAAACCTGTTGCAATTATGACGTGAAACAGTGCTGCCTTTGCCAAGAGAGAAGGATTTCCAGCCAAGCAGCAAGTCTTAGCTGTTAAACTAAACTGGTTTCCTGACAGTCTATTTGAAAACAGACAGAGATGATGGCAAAAGGAGGCTTCTCCTCCACAGCAGGCAAAATTCAGCTGTTTGGAAATGTAGAAGCTGAAGGCCTTTATTTTGCCTTATGACATGGAAATTAATAAGAGTAGATGAGGATTGCTGAATGCAGATCCCTCAAGGGGAGAGAATCACTCATCTCCAAGAACACGTTCTGCTCAGCATCCTCTGGCAACAGAGATCTTCGGAGCAATGTCAGGGAACAGCACTGGAGCACAGGGCTGCACATACCAACAGAGCAGCTCCACTGTTTTCCTGATAAAATATTGATGGATGGTAATGCAAAGGACAGGCTGGATTCAGCCCATCGAGTTGTGCATGTCACTCACCATGTTTACTTTCTTCTCCTGGCCCAACTTCAATGTTGAAGGGCTGCTGAATGATGCTGAGGAGCCCTGAAGAGTCTGTGTGTCCGTCTCTGCTGGAGGTGGCTGCAGTGGCACCTGGTCAAAGGCTTTTCACACACACACGTACCCAGGCAATCAAAGTCACCAGTCGCTGATTGCACCGAATCAACATCGTGTGGTTGATTTAGCCACATGCTGGCACTGTAATTCTAATTGTTTTCAAATACACATTGTAATAAAAGTCTAATTAGCAAAGATCTCCAAGTGGGAGCTGATGGCACCGAGGATGGTTTTTGCATCAGAGACACAAGTAATGAAGGATTAGATACGTTCTCCGGGACATTTTTCTTCACACTCTTTGTTTTGTTGGTTTCACGGTAAAGTTTTTAAACAAACACAGGAAAGCAAGAAGGAAGAAGCAGGTTAATAAACTGCATGAGATAAAACATATGGATCGGAGTCTTGGGGATGCAATCCTGCTGAGGACATTGAACTAATACGTGACCGCAGAGCTCTGGATCCAACCCGATCCCCCCGTGCTAACATGTGTGTAGTCACGTATGGAGTCACGTATGGCTGCCTGTCCACAGTCTGCAGAACCATGTGCCCATTTGCAGGCTTCTAGCTCCTCCTTCCAGTCCTACTGAGCACAAGACACAAAAAGCAAATGAACTATTGAGCTCATATGGTGACCTCTACAATTTCCAGCAGCCGCTTTTTACATTATTAATGCCCTTGCCTCTGCCAAGGGCTGACCCTGCTCCCAGCCAGGGTCAAGGTCCATTAATTATGCACCGTGAATTAGGGCAAAACACAGAAACAGAATAATTTGCCAGTGGGCGAGTGATCAGATGCCCTGAAGATGGAGCAACTTGTGGAAATATGAGCATGTAATACCCTCATCACACAGAGCATGTGAATAACTGGTGAAGCACTTGCCAGCAGAGCCATCTCCATTTCACCAGGAAACTGATTTATTACCTATTGTGAACAAATTCAGCAGAAACACAGGGTATGAAAGGAAGTGTAGCCCCTTCCCAAACACACCTGCCATTCCATTGCCATATTTGCCTGAGCCAGCCGCATCTACGCAGACAGAAGGGAGCCAATTAACAGCTGATGTGAATGGTTCAGTGGAAAGTTATTATTTAAAAGCTAGTTCAGATAATTAGAGGGCAGTTTAATTAAAACATCAACTTAAACACCAAATGAATGCAGCAGCTTCCAAGCCCAGCAGGATGCACAGCTAGATTCCCCTGGGAGGCTGCTAATTAGTGTTTGTGGCAGCTGTAAATAATAAATATAAATAATAATAACATCCCCCAAAGCCTTTGAAATATTAGGAGCTTGGTTCCTTTCTGTCCAGCCCATTCCCACTGCTCAGTCCCCACTGCATGCCCAGAGAGTTGGAATCAGAGCATTTGCAGGATAGTAGAAGGTTAGAAAGCTGGAGTAACTCAGCCTAAGTTTTTGAAGGTCTTTGCTGGCGTTTAATCTAACTGTCCCTGACAGCAGAGAGAACACCACTGGAATTCCCAAGGACCATGCCGCTCAGCTGGCCACGCTGCGGCTTCGCCCCAGACACAAGAGGAAAAGGTGAGCCAGCCACAGCGTTTGGGAGACTGTGCAGGTGATTCATCTGCTGAAACAGCTAAAACCAGAATCCTCCAGCAACTACAGAAGAAGATGCTGTGTTTCACACAGAAGATAATTTCCAGGGCTGCCAACACATGCAGGGCTGTAAGGAACACAAGCGCCAATGTTTTCTCAGCTGAACAGAGCTGAGCTGTGTTGTCTAATTCCTGAGCTATAGATTCTGAGTTGCCCAAGGGGAGGGGAATGCATTCATTACTTATGAATCAATTGATCTGCCGCTATTTCAGGAACATCTATCTGCTGGTTCTGTAATAGAGACGATTCCCAAACAGCAGCTTAACACAAGTCAGCCCTCCCCTCCCCAAAGAAGAGCACGGCAAGGATCTGCACTACAGGGAACTTCCAGGATGCAGGGCAAGCTCCTGCCAGGTACTGGCTTTGTCTGTTCTTCACCTTGTTCTTGTATCCCAGTTTATAGCAGCACAAAGCAGTTATCAACAGTCACCACTGAGAGTAAGCCCATGTTGCAAGTATCTCACCCTACTAAAAATGGTGAAAGCACATAAAAACCAGTAAAGAAACGAGTCCAGGGGCAGTTTCCCTTAGTGGAATATACTCTAGAGTGTCATCATCAAAATTACAGGGAAGGAAGGTGATCTCTCCCCGTTTCTACTCACAGAGATGGAAAAATACCCCCATTTCTGGTATGGCCAGAAGCAAGGACACAACAGACCTTCCCCTAGCAGCCAGCACACATTATCGAAATCCTCAGCAGCTTCCCACTCATTAGCGTGGCAAACAGCTGCAGGACTGGGGAAAACAAATATGTATTTTATAAGCTTTTTGCAGCCCTGGATTGTTCTAATGCATTTGGACAGCCTCTGCATTTGATCCCTTGCATTTTACATTGGCAATAATATCCTATTTTGAAAGCATGAGCTGGTACTTTTCCCAGCAGTGTCCCCTGTGGCTTCCTCCTGGTTTCATCTCCCATATGACTTGTGAGTGCATTAAAGTGTTGAGATTGAAATTTCTGGGGAGAGAAAAAAAAACAGTACACAAGATTCCCGGCATGCAGAAGATGACACTCAGCTCAGTAATGAGCCTGGGCCACTATGACAGTGTAAAATCCTTCCTTCAGTTTTGTAACGACCCTCCCAAGCCCACAGTTCAGGCTGGGCACCTGCTACATTTCCTACAAATACAGAGCATCTCATCAAGGACTCAAGTAGACATTTTTTTCAGTTTATCAGCCTAGACCAGACCCTCAGCAGCTTTGTTTCTGCACATCAATGGCCTAGAGGCAATTTATATCCACCAAACCCTATGCACAATGGATCTGATGGGTCCTGAATGCTGGACTCTGCGTATTCAGTGTCACAAGCGTACACATATTTCTGAGACATCACCATTGAAACATTCTGGCCCTGTAAGTGATCCTTTCCACCCCTGCACACTAATCAAAGCCTCCTTATGTAAAGGTCTTGCCCCTGCTCTGTTGAAGCAAAGACAGACTCCAGTTCAGCTCCTCTGGATTGAGAATCAGGCCCAAATCTGCAAGAGGAACTGAGAAATATCCAAGATGCCCTCTTGGACTATGTTACCTTGCACCTGCAAGATGCCAGGAATTGATCCATCAATTAATTAAATGCTGTGTGAATAGTGCCTGGAATTCCTAGTCTGGAAAATAAAGGCTGGAGTTTCCATTTTGCTTGGCTCTTCTTCTCTAAAAGATGTGAATGTATTTCTGTCATCCTCTGAATGTATTTCTCTGCTTTGAAAGAAGTTCAGAGGCAATTTAGTTTTACAGGAGTAGCTTTCTTTTGCAGACACATTGAAGACAAGAGGAATACCGCTCATCAAAGTCTTCCTGTTACTCAGTACAAGTGAAGCACAATTATCTACTAGCACAACATTCCTGTCTTCAGCTTCTCTCCTAAGTGACGAAACTCTTTGCCAGTCATCAATTCTCTCAGAGTAAGCAGGGTCAGAAGGTAACACGTCCTCAAATATGATTTGGGGGGTACCTTTATGGGAAAGAATTTGCCCATGATGGTCAAAATCTGCAAGGAATGCTGTCCAGGGGCTTTCTTGCTAATAACAATCTGTCAACACTTACCAAACCTGTAGTTAATCCTCTCATCTGTAGTGCCTTTATTTTAGCAAAACATCAAAGCGGAAGATATTACAGAAAACATCTGGTCTTGCGCAGACCTTTGCAGCAAAAGATATTGAGGCTTTTTAGGCAGAACGCGTGTATCATTCTAGTCATTTTATAAACAGGAAAATGAAAGCATGGAGAGATTACATGACTTGCTTAAGGTATTAGAGCAGATTACTGGCCAAGCCAAGAGCAAACTCAAGTGCCTTGAGCGTTGTTCTAACGCCCTGGGTGACACTAGGTAAGGATCAGCTCACTCACCACTGAACACAACCATTTCTCCACTAAACCTGTGTGTTACAAGCACCATGTACCGATGGTACGTGGCATTTTAGGACAGCAGTGACTTAGATGTTGCCTCTAATTTGTGTTATCCAACTCCAAATCCCAGCCCGTGGTATGAAGCTAGTCAACACCTGAGTTCAGATTCGATCAGGACAGTATCTAGCAAAGCCTGCTTCACCCAGTTACTGGGGTTTCTAGTTTACTCTCACCCATCCATCAGGGCTCTCAGTAACACTGGAGCTCCCAGCCAGGAGCTGCATTAATCCACCCCTGTCCTCAGTGAGAAGAAGCCCAGTTTGGAGAGGTAGGCAGGGGAGCAGCTGCGATAAGGGGCAGCGCACAGACAGGACAAGCAGGCAGCACACACGCAGCAGCTGCGGCTCCAGGCTGGGAAGGTGCTGCAGCTGCACACACCAGCTATGAAGTGGCGAAGCACTGGCTAGAGGGACTGGGGCAGAGGCTGAGAATAGCCGTGGTTTGGGGCAAAGACAGAAGCTGGTGGCAAGGAGTGAAAAGCAAGGGCTTGGCCTTGACCTCTGTGCTGTCTGAAGGGCCCCTGTAGGAAAGCAGCAGGATTAGAGGGTTAATAAGAGCACTGTGCCTCATGGCCTACAGTCACTGGCTGAATCGATCCAGCTTTGCCCACCGTAGCTCGCTGAGCAGGCACAAGGTGTGTGTGAAACGCTGGTTCAACAGATCCCTCGAAAGCAGGACAGCAGTTATTATATCTGGTGACGGCCGCAGCAGCAGCTCCTGCTCAAGAGGAGCAGTAGCTGCAGAAGAAGGAAAGGAACTCATCACCGGAGATCTAAACGAACCCGAATTGCATCTGCATTTCATTTAGATTTAATAAGGTAGTTATTGTTTGTTAATTACGTGCCAATTGATTCCTGCAGCAACACATTTATTGAAGAGGAATAATTCAGCTGAAGATGCATCCCCTGCTCATGGAAATTGAGTTAAGCAGATTCCAAGTGGTGCAGTGTCATGGGGCACGTATCTCCAGTTGGATACGTGCCTATAAAAATGTCTTACAGCCGGCTCGGTTCCACAGCAACCTGTGCCCAGGAGGAGGTATCACCTGTGAAGGACTTTTGTGGAAGATGCTGGAAGCCTCTGTAGGAGCCTGCAGACCCAGTGAGCCACAAAGCTGTGCTCTGCGAGGACTCCTTGGAGTGTCATCCAGCAGCTTTTTGCAAATAAGAGATGGACACACAAACACGAACATGCAAACGTATAAATGAAGAAAAATACACAGAAACTCAATTCCAAAACTGGAAGCTGAAATCACCAGAGTCGTTGCTCCCATCTCATCCATCTTTGCTGTAAAAAGCAAATTCTCACTTCTGCAGGACTCCCCAGAGAGATGAAAAAAGCAAGAGGTCTGGCAAAGGTCACTCCCAGAAAAGGTGAAGGAAAGGCAGAGTTTGCAGCTTGTGCTAGTTCTGGAAAGGAGATGTGGGGTATGTGGGGACAGGGGGGAAATTAAATCCCATTTGATGAATATGAGAAACTAAATGATCCTCTTCATGATGGTCTTTGCACACAAGCAGCTGCAAATCAGAGGACCGCTCCAGCCAGGAAATGTCAATTGTATGGAAATGTCATCTTCATTGCAGAGCTCTCCTGGGGCTGCTGGAAACTGCAACTCAGCTGCATTAATTTCCATCTCCCTTTCCCTATCTCACTGTCTCTCTTATTTTTCAATCTTTTAACCTTTATATATAAAAGAAAAAAAAAAACCAAACAAGAAAAAACTCACTATCTTTTCTGCATTCAGTAAAATTTTGTAGCTATAATTGTGCAGAAAGGTTAAAGAGTTCCAATTAGAAAGGTCACTCCGGGATCAGCGTGCAGCTGGATTCACACGCTGCCTGCTGTTTGGAAAGTTAAAGATAGCCCTGAAGAGTTTCCCGCACTAGGGCCGACACCTCCAGCTTTTTCAGTCGCAACGAAAATAAACTCGCAGCCCTTACTTGGCAAACAGTGCAAAGGCTCACAGATCTCAGGAGGTTTGCAGCAGGGAAAAGCAGAACTGGAGTTCAAATTGGAGATCAGATCAAGAGGAAGACAAGATGTACACGGCCAAAGGCAACTCCCAAAGGGAGGTCACTGCACTCTTGGAGGCGAGTGTCTCCAAAGCAACAAAGCTGGAGCGCCCAACACCCCCAAAGCATGAGACAGAGTTCACTTGTAGGTTTATCTAACCTTGCAGTCTAGGCTCCTGTTTGCCACTTCCAGCATTCTCCAATTCTTTGCCCCTATCCTAAACTCTACCGTGTTTCGTAGGAAAATAGATTAATATATTCCCCAGCGCTGAGACGAGGGAGGAACAACAAGGTGGGCAGGGGGGACAAACGTATGGCTGCTCAGGAGAGAGGGATTATGTGAATTACAATTGATTTTGCACCGTTAATGAACCATGAAGTGCTTGTGATTGCATCTTGAAGAGATTTATAATTATTCATCGAATCTCAGAAGATAATTAAACTTCATTAAACACAGACATGACAAGCTTGCATAGCAAAGAATAAACCCCAGAGCAGGTTCCTGGTAGAAGAGGGAGATACGGTGTTGGGAGATGATAAGGAGAAGCAGGGGAAATAAAAGAAGGGTTCTTCACTAAAACCAGGCTTTGTCCAGAGAACAAACTGCTGCCCTCAGTGTGGTTTTTCACCTCCTTTCCCCTTTGTTTTTAAGGGTTTCTTGCTTTGTCTTTCACACATCAGAATCACATCATCGCCTTTGCCTGACATTAAGAGTGCCTTATGTAACACACTTACCTACTCTGTGGTGTGAAAACGTTATGTAGTGGTTTAGAGCCAATCTAGGGGACTGGTCTTTCTGCATGTTTACCAAAGTGGCTGCGATGTCCAAAATACAGATAGTGGAGAAGGAAAGGGGAGGCTGCAGCAGGGAGATGCTGTTCATCACCACGTGGATCAGAATTCCCCAATAGTTCAGCATTTGAAATATCAAGGGAGTGCTCATCTCTTTCAAACAGCCTGGCCTTGGCTTGCGACCATGTGAAAATTTAGCCCATCTAGTCCATATTCTTGAGATTTATTCGGATATAATGGGACACACACAACAAGCTATAAGGTATGTTCAATACCGGTGTAAATTACCCCCTAGTTGGATACAAAACATTGGACACCAGCTAAGAAAAGAAAGTTATTCATCAATGAAGGAACTCACTGGAAAAAGAAAAAGCTAACAAAGATGTGCACTGCTGAGGATCAAAGGAATCTTGGCCAGCTAAGAGCAGTAACCAAAGGGTCATCTCACGGCTTTTTGCATTTAAACTGAATTTCCTGAGATACACAGAATGAAGGAGAAGTTGACCTGCTGTTTTCTCCAGCCACCTTTATAACATAACTATGGAGGGTCACCCAGCATCAAGCTCAGACTGTTGGGACACCACCAATTCTGTAGAGCCAGGGGTTAGTGCTGCCGAAGCAAGCACGCGGTGTAATCCCAGAAGGCAGAGAATCCCAGAGAATCCCAGAGCAAAGGACCGGAATCTCAGACTCGCCCACTATCCTTTTTCTCCCTCTCAAAGGGCTCTCTTTCCATTATTGCCCTCCTACAGCCGTACATCAAGAGTTTTCACTCCCGAGGCAGTTGGATTTTATTAAGAATTGGAAATGTTGACATGAAGTTACAAGGACCTGGAGAAGATGCTTCTCCCAGCAGGCTGGCATAACTTTGCTGAGCACACACGCTCTGCAGAGCACAGTGCATCGGGGACGAGACAATAGAGTTCGCGCTGTATTTCTGGCGTGAACATCTCTTTCCCGTCCACACCCAGGGGAACGGCTGAGCCCTACAGCTACATCTCTCTCATCTCTCCTTCATTTCCTATTCCTGCCTGACTTCACACCTCCTCTTGCCTCAGATAGATAGAGTTTAGAAATATAGGTCTTCCCTAGCACAGTGTAACTTAAATCAAAATGTTGTAGCCAGCATTTCACTAGAGTGACATCGCCAGAGAAGCACAGAAAACACCGACCAGCACAAAGAGAGGTGTAGACAAAATGATGCTTAAAAAGGCAGACACACAAGGGGACATTAATCAGCTGATTATTTTCTCCCCTTAGACAAAAGTCATCGTACAAGACTCTAGCACCAAGTGAAGGATTCGGGTCTATCAGGCTTGGTTTCTAATTGGTACAGTTTAACTAGCGGAAACGCCTTCGTGTAACTCCATCAGTTTAATCAGTTTGGGAGCCAATTAAGCTCAGCTGATGTAATAAAGGAGCAAACCGGTTTTACTGTATATACCCAGAGTACTTGCTCCAGTTTAATGGAATTAATTTAAAAGCAGTTTCAGAAAACCTCTGCAAGGTTTGTGGAGGGATTTCCGGATCTTTCTGAGAAGAGAAAGGCTGAAGGGAGACTGGCTCCACCCAGGACCCTTCCTGTCTTGGTTTGCAATGAATCACACATCCCAGCTCTGCAATGAAGGAGGTTTCCGAAGGCAGCGTTTACTCTGGCGCTCACTCCTGTGCTGTAGCACCGTGTGTTTTACAGCATTGTCAAACATAATGATTCCTACCCTGGAGAGAAATTGGGTCCTGTTTTATACTTTATTGCCTCAGAAAGGACATTTTTTACTTTCCACAGTCCACAGTTGGCAGCAACAGTCCCATAAATCTTGCCAAATGCTTTTTGTTGATATATTGTCCAGCGAGATGTCTGTGAGGCTGGGGCCAGCACGGAGTAAACAAGTTAATGGCCTCCTGATCCATGTCCGAAGAGGGAGAGCAGCAGAGACGGGGAGTGCTGCAAAGTCACTGCAGACAAAGTCCAGCAGCTGGTGGGTGAGCTAAGAGACCACCGGGAGTTTGTTTCCTGCACTTCATCCAGCCAAGCATGCAAGTTGTGATGCTTCGTGGCCCCCAGGAAAGCTCCCGAGCCATGGTGCCAGCTCACTCTGCCAGTCCTTGTGCTTGCTACAAGAGCTCGGGCTGGTTCTGACCAGGCATCACTGTGGGGAAACCTGTGGGAGCCCCAGTGCACGCCAGCAGAGCTCATGGAAACCAGGACAAAGGAGAATCGAAAGGAAGGGAAAAGCAAGAACATACTTGTACTGGTGAACGCATCTGCGTAGATGCAGATTTCACAGCTGAAGGGAGAGAGCGCGCTGGAGTGCACAGCGTGAGCACAGAGAGCTGGATACAAGGAGACACAACTCCCAGTCCACAGGGAGCAGGCTAGGTGAGGTTGCTGTGAGGGCTCTCTTGTAGGAGAGGGAGCGTGTGTGAGATTGTTAGATGGAACCATGTTGGACATGGTTCTAAGGAGTCCCTATAAAGCAGATGAAGATTTTTGTAGATGTAGATGTACTTGTGTTTCTAAATTGAAGTTGACGGCGATAGCAGAGAGGATGCTTGTTCGTGCATTATGGGAGTATCAAGATGAGCATTGTACGGGGTCGGGGTGTACATAGGTGATGTGCTCTACTTGTGTATTAGCACCCGCACATACTGATACACATGGTTGTCCCGGAGCCAAGCCCTCATTTCTAATAGATTTGTTCTTCGCAGGTGATGGCAGAGCCTCTGCCTGAGAAAAAGAGATGTTCAACTTGATTCCTCTGGGCAGCTAATGAACCGCTTCCCTCCTCTCCGTCTTTGTCCCTGTGCTCCTCCCCGAGCTCTGACAGCACTTTGTGTGTAATGAAGAGATAATGCCATAATGATTTGATATGTTACACTCAGCCCAGTCGTAATGCCTTGGAACAACCAACTGCCACCGCGCCATTCTAGCAACTCAGCTGGCCATGCCCAGCTAACGCAAAGCCCTGTCTGCCTCTCTAGGCACAAGGCCCACTCAATGAACCTTCATCATGCAAAAAAAGAACCAGATCTCGCAGTGCCAGATGTCCCAAGCTTTACTGCCCCACGCTTTTCCTCCAGCTGTGGGGCAGGAATGCAGTCCTACAGACACAACCTGTCCCAGTCACTAGGGTTGGCTGTGATTCCTTCTGAGCTTCAAATTCTCCCGAGGCCTCAAGAATAAAAATACTGCTAACCCTGGCTGGAAGCATAATGAACAGGAAGAAAGATTGATTGCTATGGCTGTAATTAAGTGAGAGGCTTTGATAGCCTCCTAAGCCGCGAGAGCCAAAGCAGAGTCCTGATGTGGAATTAGAGCGGCACAGCCTCCCTCCGTGCACCCCACCACCTTCTCCCGTTAGGGACGGCGCCTTAGGATTCTGAGCACGCAGCTGCCCTGCTCCAGGCTTTACAGGCTGCAAGTCATTTTAAGGGGAAACGGAAGAAATGAGCTTCTCCTAGATGAGCGTGACAGGAGGCTCAGGGACCGACGACGTGTGAGAAGGAGCAGGAACAGGCAAGCTGCCTCCCACCCTGCACCTCACCTCCCACCCTGCGCCTCACCTGATCGTAAGGTGTCTCTTCACATTAAGGGTAGCACTGCATCCATTTACAGTTTGCAAGCTGTGTTTCATAGCCAGGACAGGGGGGTATGAGGAGTGGAGGCGGAAGAAGAAGGGAATAATTATCCACCAAGGACTTAAATCCAATGAGATTTACACCCTTCCTCAGCCATAAACATTGCCGAGAGCTCGGGATATAAACACACTTGCTCAGTGGAGGCAAAAGCTGCCTGCCAGCCTACAGATGCTCAGCCTCCCCTGCATGCCAGTCGTCCGAGGATAAACCAATTCCCAAAGGGGATGCAGCTCTCTCCATCCCACTCCTCTCCCATCTGCACACAGAAGTGATGTCTTTGTCTGATATCTCTTCCTCAGTGTGAGCAGTGTCCTGAAAGGGCCAAGGTACCTTTTTTTCCCTTAGTGTAGCTGGTTGTGGCCTCCTGAAACGACAGA
Source organism: Todus mexicanus (assembly GCA_013389965.1). Taxonomy (NCBI): domain Eukaryota; kingdom Metazoa; phylum Chordata; class Aves; order Coraciiformes; family Todidae; genus Todus; species Todus mexicanus. The sequence goes on from WEIS01091642.1 coordinate 46,862, forward strand.
AAACCTGAGCCCTCGTACACACAAAACCACAGAATCATGGAATGGTTGGGGTTGGAAGGGTCCTCTAAAAGTCATCATGTCAAAAGGCAGCTTGGCAAAGAAAGATCTCACAGATTTTTCCAGCAATCTCCTTTAGGAGCTCCTCTGCCTGCTCCTCTGCCCTCTCCCCCCAAGTCGATGTTCTGGTTCCAGTAACGCAGTAAACACTCTCTGTGAGCTGGAACCCATGTTTTTCCTGCAGCTCATGGGAAACATGGGTCATGGGAAACAAAATTTGTGCCAGCCCTTGAGCTTGCATTGAACTCAGGATAACCTCAAGCCAGACAGAGCCTTTCCTATCCCTCTGAGTTTGCACTCAGCCTCCGTGCACCTTGCCCTCCTCCTCTGCTTCAATCCCACCCAGAAATAGAAAATTCCTTAGCGCACCCCACCCTTTCCTCAGATCTGTCTGTGGCTACTGTCCTCTATTCCACTCTCACATTTTTACCTACTATTTTGAGCGTCTGCATGTTAAATGTGGGGTTTTTTCTTCTCCAGAGTGATTAAAGAAATAACCAGGAATATCCTCCTGCTTTACAAGTTCCTTGAGAGGTGACAGCTCCTCAGAGTGAGGTAGGGGAAGAAAGGAAAGGAGAACTTCTTGACCCTGCACCTAGCTATAGCACTAGCATTTTCTAGCTGGCTACTTCCAACGGCTGCCTCAGTTTCCCTGCAGAGACACTATGAGACTTAATCATCTGACATATGTAAAAACCTGAGCTCTTCAGATGAGAGGAGCTAGACAAGGATATAATCATGTGGTGACATGATGCCTTTGAGCTTCCTAGTAACCAGACAATGGCTCAACTGGCAGGATGCTATTGTAACTGATGAAGTGATGCCTGAGCTGGACCAGAGGACTCGCCTGGATCATCTTAACCTCCCAGCGCCTCTTCCCTGGTGTGTTTGCAGTACCTTCCCTGAACCAGGATGTCTGACCCCGGCACAACCCCACTTCAATCTTTGTCCATCACACGTTGTTGGCCTTGAAACTCAGAGCACCAGGGGTGACAGACAGATCCGGAGAGTGACAGACTACTGGAGTCAGCAGAATGCAGCCTGTTGCCATGGAAATTCAAGCCTCCTTTTCAAGCATCTGTGCAGCTCAGGGGAATGTGGCCAGCTCCCACTGTGAAAAATCTTTTGTAAAGAGTCCCATGGAGAGTTGGTTTTGTATCCCACAATTGCTCCTTGCTCCCCACCCCAATTGTGTGTTCTAGCAGGAATCGATGGACCACAGCTTGGCTCGGGATGGATGACGTCAAGATGCATTGTCTAAGAGACGAGCCTGCAACCAAGGACAAGATTTGCTAGTACAAAAACTCTGCAGGAATATTTCAGATTAAAAAAAAATATAATATTGGAAAAGATCCATTTCCAGGGCTCTGTCACAAGGCAATGCCAGGTGACACCACTCAAAAGTGTGCTCTGGGGAGATCTGCTTATCTGAACATGCTTAAATTGGATCCAGGAGGCTTACTTATTTGCCCACTACATTGATAGACTTTTTTTGCATATGTGTGGTACTCCTCAGGACCTAGACACCATGCTTGTGAGAGGAGATGACTTTCCTTTCAAAGGTGTAGCCACTTCTCAGATAGTTTTGTCCCCTCCAATTCCCTTCACTGTTTGTTTTCGCTATGAAATCACTTTGCATGTCCAAGCTGATTTTCCCACTTGCATCGATCCTTTTGGTTCTTCTGAAATAACAGGTATTTATCAAAGTGAGGCTGCTGCTGGTGGAGGCTCCTGCTGAAGGAATCAGGTAATGAGCACTAAGGGCAAGCTTGGGCTTTCAAAGCTCCAGACAGCTTCATTAGCCAAACAAAGGCCACGCTGGACAGAGAGGTAGGGGGGGTGATGTAGAAGAGCTCTAACCTGAGACTGAAGGACACAGTTCTTCATTGTTATACATGCAGACTCTCTGGGAGTGGCCAAAGAGTTGTGATAATAACCTCTCCAAGGATGTCATCTTTGTGATGTCCAAAGCACAGACGCTTGAGATTCTCCCCCCACAAAAAGCTCAAGACAAAACACCTTCAAGCCTTTCCTTTTAGGTTCATTCCAGAAGCCCAGGAAGACTAGTTCAGCATGCCTGGTTTCTCGGACAGTTTCTTACACCACAGTTAAGCAACTGTCAAACACTGTTGTAAAGGCTGATTGATGCCTTTTCAGCATCAGTGGCTCAAAGCTCCCTGCAAAGGGCATCGTACCCAAGAGATACACCACTATTTATTGAGGACACCCCCTGAAATCCATGGTTCATGCTACGAAATTTCCCTGCCTAGCAGTTTGAAAAGTTCCTCCTGAACTTAGCCATGGAAATCTCTCACAATCTAAGCAGCCTCCCCAGAGAAAAAAAGAGATTTACTTCCTGCTTGCCTTTCCTGAAGTCTTTTTCCAGTGAACTTTAAGGATGATAAACATGTCAGGCACTGTAAAACCCAGTGAGTGCACTATTGCTTGTCCTCTTCCCACCATTGCCAGTATAAATATCACCCTGAGTCCTGGGGGCGAAATGCCAAGTTGAAATAATGTTCTCTTTGGGCTGAGGATTTGGGTTCTCCAGAGATCACAAGAAATCTGTGATGGTGGGTGAGAAAGAGGGAGGGAGGGAGCTTGATCCAGGGACAGCAACAGGAAATATTTCAACACTGAATTTCACACTCCCTGCCACAGATTTCAGTGAGCAGTTATTCTGATGCACCCTACGAGGTCACCATAAAGACAAATAATCCCATCCCACTCCCTTGAACATCTCTGTAACTCTCAAGGTTGTATTTCAGGGGAGACCTTGCTTCTTCTTCCTCCTCTCACTCCCACTCCTCTCTGCTGCAGCACTTTTCTGGGATATTCCAGGGGAAATAATCTTGACATACAATAATTTCACCCTGAAACTAAATAGGAAATCAAATACCACCAAAATCTTCCTGAACCTAAACTCCCTGTCTTAAAAAAATTCAACCTGGGTCAATCAATAGGTTACTTTGCAATAATTTTAAAACCAACTCATTTTATGTCAACCTTTAAAAGATGTATTTACTTTTCCTGGTAAATTAATTTCTTGTTTGAACGCATAAATTTGAAATGGAAAAAAAAAAGGATATTCAACAATTTATAAATGTTTTTGATTAAGAAATCCTATTTGCTCATTTTCCTGCAAATCAGGGCTTCTTTTCTCCACATCACCACTCTGCTATGGGAAGGGAATTGGGATCTCCAAACTAGGGCTTTAAGCCTCCACGCAAACCCTCCTGTGGTTCTCGGTGGCAGGCAGGGTCACAACGGCTTAATCTCATCATCTCCTTCCCCAAAAGAGCTGGGAGCTCAGGACTCTGCTCATAGGTTTCCAAACAGTTAGGGCTCAGCACCCCTAAAGGACTACACAGTCTTTCCTACCACAACAGAGAAACTCCACACGAGCAGTTTGTCTCTCGTGACCTTCCTGTTAGCATCCCGACTCCAATCCAAACACCTGCATCTCCATGAAATTGCTTCAAGATTACCATGAACTCATCCCCAGCCTCATTTTCCCTTTCCTCTTTTTCTCCCTGATTGCGAGGCCTCACCCGTACGACAGCTTCATTACAAGTGACCTTCAGTGCCGGCTTTGTTGGGGAAGTGATTTAGAACCAAATTACTGATCTCTTTCTTTCACCTCCTCCCTCTCACTGAAGGCAGCGATAGCGGCACTGAACCAGCGCGTTTTGAGCCCATTACAGAAGGGGTGTCAGAGCAGAAAGCCATCCTCTACCACAGCCCATCGGGAAGAGGCCAAACTGTTCCTGGAGAAACACCAAAACAATCGTACAATTTCTTCCAAGGGTACAAATGAGTCAGGTTCAGAGCAGCCAGGAAACAGCTTTTAAGGAATTGGGGATTCTACTGACGACAGACAGAGGCAGCTGGAAAAAACATAGGGGGCAGGTGCCTGCTTGGAAGACAGGATCGCTCTGGCACATGGGCAAAGCAGAAGGGAGATGGCAATATGAACCTTGTTATGGGCTCGGTTAAATCGCCTTGGAACCAGTGTGAAGAGCAGCAGCTGTCTGATTCAGGCTAAACTGAAGAACACTTCTATGTCTCTTTGGTACAAACTGAAGCAATCGAGGTTACCATTCAAACCACAAAGACGAGGGTAGAGCTGAGTTGAGCCGCGACACAGAGCTCTGAGCTTTACTGTAGACTAAATGCCGAAGGTGCATTTGCGTGTGTGCGTGAAAGAAAAAGAGAAAGGAGAAGAAGATGAAGAAGAAAAAATAACCAGAGCTAGAACAGATCAACAAGAACAGTCAGAATAAGTAAGGGAGACCTGGGAAAAATCGGAGAGAGATGGTACTGGAGAAAAGGGTGATTAAAGAGTCCTCAGTCTCCTAATTACCACTAACAGCCAGAGAGAGTTAAAAGCAGTGTAAGTGGGGAAGCCGGAGTGGGGAGTTCCGGCTCTCGTTGAGTGAAGTCTTTCCAATCATTACAGTGTAAGATGTGAGAGGGTGAACCAGCAGCGGGCCCTTGAGTGAGCATCCAAATCAAAGACCCGAAGAACTCAACCTGCCCATGAGGGTTTCATTCTCCTTTTCAGCAGTGGCATCCCCATTAGTCAACAGTTTCCAAGCAAGAGACAAGCACTGACAGAGGAGCAGGAACACTGCTGAGATTTTAGCGGCCAAGATGCAGAACTCCAACTGACTCTCCTGGACTCTCAGCAACATCAGGAAGCAAGCAGCAGACAGTGGCCTGAGGAGCAGCTCAGAGCTTTGCCGAACTGAATTCTCAGCCTGGGGACTTGCAGCGCCTCATGTGAGCTGCTTGATATATGATGAACACATAAAAGAGAATCTATGCGATTCTTAATCCATTTGGGCTCAGGAGCAGAGGGTAGAGACAAGCTGAACCATTCAGGGAATGAAACTGGTAGCAGGCTGTTTCACGCGACCATTTCAGCACAGTAACTTACTGCTTGAGAAGAATTTAATTTACAAACAGAAACCATAAAAGGCACGTCAAGACTGTAAGCAAAGCGCTAACAGAAGAGCCCAATAATGAGAGGCTCACCCAAGAGGCCTGTCCATGTGGTAAAGAGCAGCACAAAGTGACCACAGGGAAAGAGCAGGAAGAGATTAACAGCTGACACCAAAGTGCTATTTCCAGCTGACATTTATCTCTGCCTTGGAATCCCCAGTTGGAGAGAAGAGGTGACAACAAACAGGAGCAATTTACACTGGCCACTTTATGCAAATCTAACCTTTCCGTACCTGCCAGGTGGGGAGCATTTCTTTACTTTCCGGCTGCCTGGCTAAATTGGCAGGAGCAGGGAATCCAAGGGATCCTACAGAGAAGGTCAAAGGAAGCTGGCTCACGCCTGTAATTTCAGGACCTGGTACAGGCATTACAATTTTAATGTGGCATTTGAGAGATATATACCCCAGGCAAATGAACTGGCAGAAGCCAGTGGGTGTGCGTGTGCCAGGGTACTCCTCCACAGGAGTATTTCATCACCTTCTAACAGGCAGGTTCAGAGATGTTAACCTGTATCTCAGTCCATACCTGTCTCTTGCTCATAAAGGACCTCCGCAAATTCCTTTAGCTCATGTATTTAGTTTTTTGTTGTTGTGGGTATGATTGGACTCAGTGATCTAGGATGTCCTTTCCAACCATGAATATTCTGTGATTCTGGGATTCTGTATGAAGAGTGATTCATTCTGGAGCAGGCAGATCTGAGTTCGATCACCTTTGTCACCGAGACTTTTCAAAATGCGAAGCTGAGGAGTAACTGTGAGATGTCCGCGGATGAATTTGTCACAGTTTTAAATAGAAAGATAGCACTTCTATATGCACTCTCAAATGAATGTGTTCATACCGAGCTCTAACAAGCGAAAACAAATTCCTGCCAACCCCAAAAATAAGACTGCCTTTTTTCTGGCATGCTAAATAATATCTCTTTGCAATATATAGTCATGTTCAGCTTTTTACATGGAAAAAGTCTCTTTTTGCCCATATAAAATAAAACGCAGTAGCAAACAGCACAAGAAGCCTTGGTACATAAGACCAAGAAAAAAGTAAAGACCCATATATCTGGCTCAAAGTACAGGAGAAGACTTCAAATGGGCTCCCAGTTCCTTCGCACCAGACTGAAGCATGGTCACAACACAAGAAATTAAACCCAGTGCCTTAAAGTAAAAACGCCCTGAGATCTTTTTTGTCTTCCAGGTCAAGAGCGCAGTCGCACAGCCAACTAACGACGCGCTCCAGATGCACCAGCTGCCTCCGAGAGCCTGCTGGGGCCCTGGGCACAAAGGGTGAGATTACATTTTCCAGCTCAGTTTGTATCACCTCGCACGGCATCCTCCAAAATCCCCCTGGTACCAGCACTCATAGAGTCAGCATAAAGCCTGATTTTTCAAACCTGACTAACAACTCAGGATCCTACTGACGAATCCCTTCAAGGGATTTGTTTCTAGGAAGTACTCAGATCTCCTTCCTTCTGTGGCATCAGTGCCTGGGCATCCAAGATCACTAGATACATATGAGCAGCAGGCAGCATTTTTTAGAACTTCTTGTAGTCCCTTGAAATCAAATCTAAGTCAGACACTTTATAATTCATCAGGCTGGCTTCTCAAACAGGACGCTTTTATAAATAAGTGCTCTCTTTTTGCTTTCCGGCTTCTGAGTCTTTAGGTCACACCTGGGTCAAATGTTCAAGCTTTCCACTGCAACTGTGAAAGGCTGGCGTTGACTTCTGAACACAACAAAGTACCTCGTGGCATCTTGTTCCTCTAGGATCTCCAGGGTTGAAAAAAAAGATGAATGAAATAATGCGAAGTTCACAGTAAATACCATGGAAATTGGCAATATTTGAGCAAAACCGCTGGTTCCTCAAGTGATTCCCCACACCACATGGCAACACTAGGACTAAACCATTCGGTGTCACACTTACGGGCTTTGTGCAGACAAAGCCACCACGTTCTCCAGCAGTGTCTGCTCTAAAATTCAGGTTTCTTTCAGCCATCTGTCCGATTTTGCTTAGCATGCAAGAATTGTCAACAGCCGGAGGTGATGTGGCTGCTGGGCATGCCAGGGGCGTAATTCTGAGTGGGGCATGCCCTCACATTGCCCCTGCCCTGCATCTCTGCCTGCTTTTTGTGCAAGAAGGGGAAAAATAAACGATTTAAGCAGGGTCAGAGAAAAAAGGTAAAGAAAAAAAAATCCCATAGGATAAAAGCGATGAGAAATTCAAGGTAGTTTTAAAGCGGTTAGTGAAGTCAAGAGCCCAACCTGACCTGAAGTCACAGCAGTAAGAAAGTAAATGGACTTTTAAGGACTTAGGCTGGGATTTTCAAAGCCTCTTCAACAACTTGGATGTTCACTGCCATTTATTTTTACTGGATTGTTGCCAACCAAATCCTGTGGGCTGCTCTGATTCTGGAGGTCTGAATTTGGAAAAGTGGAGTTAGACTTTGCTTTATTTTTTATCTTTTATATATATATATATAGAGAGAGATATAAAGAATCAGCAAAAACAGCCAATCATTTCCTTCACTATCAGAGAGCCTGAAGGGTCAAGAATTGCAGGCTACAGAGGAATCATTGCAGGGTATAAAAGGGAGTTAGAAGGAGTCTCCAGAAAGCAGAAGGGCTGTTGACATTCATGGTCTTGCAGCTCTGCTGCTTTCCTCTCCTTTTTACCACAAAAATGAATAGGGTTAGAGCAGATTTTCCCTGACCTGCCCGAGTCACTGCAGCATTGGGTTGAAAAAAAGGAGAATTATGCTGTCCAAAGAATCTTCCATCCCGTCGCTTTCACATCATTATTTCATTACCTGACAACGCTTTTGCTCTGCAGCGTGAGGCTCTGGAGGCAGCATCCAGCTCCAGACGCACTGCACCGGACAGGGCTGACAGCTCCATTATGGACTACACGTTGACAGCTGCCTGCCATGTAAATCTAGAGTGTTTTGTCGAATTTCTCATGTTCCTCAGGCTCACAGACTCCTCCCATCCCAATTCCAGACACCAGAAAAAGCGCACCCATCTGGGTTGTTTCCCTTTCCAGTAGGAAACAGAAGTAGTGGAAATGAGTTCCTTCAGCTTTCCAGCCCTTGTGAGCTCTAGGTTAAGAAGACTTGGGGTTTCAGTTGTCGGACTATCGACTGCCCAGCAGGTAAAGAAAGCAATAAGTGGAAAGTAATTGATAGCAGCAGGTAGCTCCGATAAGTTTCTTAATCAATACAATTTATAGCACAGACGGCTCCACACACTGAAGTAGGGAAGCCCAGCTTAATGTGTTTATAACCTTTCTCATTTCCTTTTGCTCATTTTTCCTTCCCTACTTCTTTCAGGAGTGTTTTTTCATGAACTAATTTCTTCGTGGACATAACAAGCTCATGCATCATTCACCATTATCTTACAAACTCCTTGTAAATTGAATTACCTGTATGGCAGAGGGGAACTGCCTGAGCTCTCCAGGAGAAAGGGGAGCTCAGATGCACGGCCTTGCTCTTACCAGAAAGGAATTTAACTATTTTCTATTATTGGATTGATGGGAGGATAAATGAGTGGAAAGCAAATAAAAGAGATCTCCTCCCCAAACGAGCAATAGAGGGGAAATGGCCATTAAACCAAAGAGTTTTCATCATCAACTGCTTCCATAATCTCCAGAATATGGAGAGAGCAGAAGTGCTGAAGGTCCTGGGACCCTAGCGGGGAACTGTTCATACTTCATGCTATGTGTCAGAACAGGACTTGTCAAGCAATGCCCAAGCGCAGCAATGCCAGGAAGAGCTGCTGTATCAGGGAGACAGTTTCCCTTTCCTTTTAAGACGTTTTAAGTGAATGAATAATTCATCCTGGATGACTTTGAGCCGAGGCGACTCTCCATGTTACCACCTGATTATATGTTCCATAAAAAGAGATGACAGCAATTTATCTCTTTTGTCTTGCCGGGTGGGCTGGTGGGGGGATAAATACGCTGCCACCAAACTGGAGTGATGAATCATCCCTCAGAGCAACCAGCGATGCTTTTACTGATCGGGCATTTAGTGCTTCCCAGTGGGAGCAGTAGGGAGAAGGACATCAGCAAAAGCCTTCAGGAGAGGAGAGAAGACCACGGGCGATGGAGAGCCCCGTCCTCTCTGCTCATCCCCATAGGATTACTCATTGCTGAGTAGCCAACAAAGGCATCTGAGCAGAAGAGGCTTTCTCCTGAAAGCAGCGGAGTCTGCAAGGATCAGGTGCTCACATTGCTGCCTGGTGATAAGGAAAGTAGTTATTAAATCTTATTCTGCTTTATTATTGACCGAACAGTGAGGTTAGGCTGGAGCAAGGAACTCAGACATTCCCCAGAACCATGCTTCTTTCTTCTTTCTGCCAGTTGTTCAGCTGGGAAATGGGAGTGAGAGAGATTAGTTCTGGGAATTAAAGCACAGGTTTACCTAAAGGAGAGGGGACTGCAAGTGGGTGCTGCTCTGGCTGGAGGGAAAACCCACTGCCCTGTCCTTTACCTCTGCCCACTTAGGCGGACCTGAGACTTTCTCAAGAGGGGATCACTAGCTCTGCCAACATGGGGCTTTGCGGATGATCTGAAAGCATCAAGTGTGGATCCATTAGGGCCAAGTCTAAGAAGTGAAGTCTTCCTTTCCCTACACAACTCAATGCCTTGCCATTACTGCAGTCCATTATTGCCATTACTGCAGTCCATTATGGGGATATCCTGCATGTTTAGGGCCATAGAGTCAGCTGCTGTCAAGCTACACCAAGCCAAAGGCAGCCAAGTGCTTGATCTTCTTGCCTACAAGCAACACGTCCTGGCTGAATTTTTCTTCCCCTTGCTGCAGTCCCTCTGCACGTAATCCCTCAAAACCGTGTTTGCCTCCTGCTACACCAGAAGTCCTCTGCAGCCAGATGCACTGACAAGCCCTGGAGCAAACGAAAGGTTTCCTTGTGTACATTTTGCACCGTGCACATCCACACCTCCAGTGCCTTCACCTGCACACTTTGTTCTGCTACTTCTGTCCTCCTTCCACCTCCCAGCCTGCGAGGGGGCTGATACAGCATGTAAATGTGCTATACAAAGACACATCCTCCCCGCCCCCGTGCTGGCTATGGGGAACATAAAACACAGCGGAGATTGCTGCTATTTTATTATTTATGAAGCTTTGGTTATTTCGTATATAAATAATCCATGACTGCAAAGTGTTGCTGGCACTGCAATTGAATATTCATGAGGTATTTTTGTGGAGAATTCTCACCATCACTTCAAAACCCGGACACGAAAATAAAAATCATCATAATAAAAATTTCATCTGTCATTTCACAGTTTCAACCTCCGAGAAACAAAAATATCTCTCTCTCTCTTCCACCCACGAGGATTTCTGTGCCAGGGTGAGGACCACAACAGTAGGGTTAATCCAGAAGGCAGGTTCCTGCTGCATTGGAAAGAAGCAGGAAGATCCTGCATAAAGCTCTGCCTGCTGTCTCTGAACATTGTCAGGTTGCTTCATCTGGGGATATATGCCGTCCGCATGGACTACATGCAAATTCCCTCTCCCCCCTCCTAGAAACATTTCTCTTTTCAGGTTTAATCCTTGCCAGAGCCTTGATGGAGAAGCACCCCAGTGGGTTCACTCAGCATGGAAAATGGAAGCATGTTGCTGCCACCCTGTGGAAAATGGTGGCCCCTAATTGTTGGGGACCACTTTAGACAAGTTTGGCAAATTCTTGGACACCGGCAATGATCAAGCGTCTCTTGCATCACGAATGTGCAGCTTCACCTGCTCACCTTGCTGAAATTCCCCTTTTTTTTTTTCTCCTAAGGCTCTTCACTGTGCCCTTCAGCTCCCTCTGTTCCACACTCAAAAAGAAAAGGCAAGGGAGGACTAACCAAAAGATAGAGGCACTATCCAAACTCTTCCCTCCCTCTATTTTCTATCCACATCTTCTGTGAGGAGGCTCTGCAGCTGCCTGCATGGTGAATCACCCTGGCCTCCTTATCATCGGCTGTCCCAGTTCTCCTCTAAAATATCTTCAGATCACAGCTCCTTCCTTTTTCAGTTCTGTGAAGCGCTGTGTGCACAGAAAGGGAACAGCAGTTGGAGAAACAGCGTGTTCTAACCCAACCTCCTCAAACCCAGAGGGGCATATGAGAGAGAGCCTGGCAGTCAGATCGGAGATCTACATCCACCCCAATCCACCACTGTCCATGTGCAAGTGGTACATGTGAGGCTATGTCACACCAGCGCATCATGAACAGGGCGAGAGCTCTCAGAGCACCTCGCCTTCCAAGAGTGATTTATGGGCCCTGCCAATCCAGCAGACTGAACTGCAGGGACAGCTGGAGCGTGCAGCAAAGAGAGCAGCAATCCATCACCACCAGGTGGGAGTCATCCCGGAATCCATCAAGAGCTTCATCATCGTGACATCTTTGCAGAGGCAGAAAGAGAAACAAAGGGAAAAGATGGAGAGAGTGAGCCAAGAGAGGAAAATCCACCCAGGATTTCTCAGCACTTCAGAGTAACAGGAGTAAAACAAGATGAGGGACGTGAAAAATATGTTTTGTGTTTGCAGTGATTCGGGTGGTCCTGGTTTAAAGCCAAGGATTACAACACCTCACCCAGCTGAGCAGGGCTTTCTGGAGTCAGCCAGAGCAGCAGCAAGCAGAACTTCTTTCCCATTTGCTAGCCACAGAGCTTTGTGGTAGGTATTAACCACTTCCAGGTATGATGACTGGAAGGTTTTGATGGTAAGGACATTTTATTGTTAGGGAGCTGCCACAGGCAGAAAGGATCAAGCCCAGCTCCACTGCAGAGGAGGAAGGTGATGCCCTGTACATACACAGCACCATGATGAGTACAAGCGTGTACACAGTCTGGCTTTGATCTACAACTTCATAATAAGAGGTACATCAAGTTCTCCAGTAACACGACTTCTCTTCACCCCAAAGTCTATTAAAACTAAAATAAAATAGAGAGTAAGAAATCTGTGTTAGGACACCAGGGAGAGAGGTATGGAAAAGAAGTGAGCATCTGCTCTTGGAGGAAAGGAAAGGGAGCAGCAGAACAAAGCACATTTATTTCTTCCTGCTCCATGAACAGACACCAAAGCTGGTTTGAGTTGTGCAGATGACAGGATTAAGTATGTGCTCCCAAAGCTCAGGAGAGATGGAGAATGTGTTGGGATCTCTCAGAGCAGTATAAATCAGCTGAAAACTTGGCAAAAATAAAATAAAACCAAGTGAACAGGAGGATTCAGATGCTGAGAGTAGGGGCAACAAATTTGGACATCACAAGGTGAATAAGACTCAGCAGGTGCAGGAGAGNAGCTGAGAGTAGGGGCAACAAATGTATTTGGACATCACAAGGTGGATAAGACTCAGCAGGTGCAGGAGAGATGGGGGTGAGGGTCAGGGTGAGACTATGCAGGAAGAAAGCAGAGGTGGATGTGAGCTGGAGCAGCCAGAAAGACTGCCCAGGAGAAGAGGGAGTACCTGGAACTGGGAAGGAGGGGTGAGAGACTTCCTGACCTGGGTTTATTTCTGATATCTGTCTGTTCTGGGGTCCTTTACTGGCCTCCAGAAGACACTCTCCCCAGCTAAGACACCCAGTATGCATCCACCTTCCCTGAGAAGACATGAAATCATGGGCACAATATGATTTCCAGGGTCACAGAAACTGCTTTTACAGCCCAAGGCAGGCTGAGCTGTATCTAGCTCACCTCCAGCAGATACGCTGGTGCCGTCTGAGTCATACGGACTATGCGGAGCCATTTGAGTTTATGATCCTTTTATCTCTCTGACCAAGGGATCATAGGCGGCTTCTCCCAAGAAGAATAATGAAGCCTCATACAGTACACATCCCCCAAAGGACTTAATTTTTCTTAATCTACGGGGAGGATTTGCCTCCAGTCTCCAGCCTTTTTATTATCCATTTGTTGCTCCATCTGCAGCACAGATCATAAAGGAATTTTTTCCTTTTTAAAGTCAACCTTTGCTTGGGCCTCATTAAGGCCATACACAAAGTCCCAGGCTGCTCACAGCTCAGAGAAACAGAATGAGACACAAGCAGTGGCGGCTGGATGGCCTTTTCCTCCCTTTTAGCAGCACACTGCAAGGACGAGGGGGTGTCAGGCTCGTAGCCAAAGAGACGAAATGATGGGTCAAGAGAAATGCATGTACACATATACCTGTATGCGGTTTTGCCTCCTAAAGTGCTGCAGCTTTATTTTATCCCCTTGTTATTCTCACTGGGCTAGAAACTGGCACTGAACTGAAAGTAATTTCCTTTCATTTTAAATAAATAATAATTTAACAATGTCTGCTGCTGAATTCATTCTTGCATCAAAGAGGAGATGATTGCACTTCCCAGTCCGGAAGGACAGAGAGGGGAGGAAGACACGGCTTTATAATTAAATTTGCTTTTCCTCCTTTCATTGTGCATCTCATTTCATAAAAAATAAATAAAAAAAGAGAGAGAGAGATGGAAAAAAGCACACACAGAGCCTTGTGTCTCAACCCCAGCGAAAAGGAAAAGCTCCCCCTTACTTGTCTCTTGCTGCTACTTCCACATGATCCCGTGGATAACACGGGGAAGGGGACCCTTTCGTTTCTGTGTGGGTAAGAGCAGAGCCCCTTCAGTTGCTGCCTGGGAACAGTGCAGAGAGTTGAGATCTTAAAACACTGCCAGGCATTTTCTGCGATATCTCATACATGTAATATGCTTGCAGGGGAAAGTGCCACGCAAAGGGCATTGTGACGTGCTCAGGATTCGCAGGTAATTCAGCGGCGAGCGGTGCTGGTACAGCGGCTGCTCTCCCTGCCTGCTCCCTGTCTGGGGGCTCTGTCACACACCCAGGCTGAGCAGAAGGCCCCCTGTTCACAGAAGATCAAATACAAATGACTTTGGCATTGAACCACATCATCCTAAACCCAGGCACTGATATTTCTTGCAAGCCCTGGCACTAGCAGAGCTGGATGAGCATCCTTACAGCTCTGAGCAGCCTTCTCAAGCTCTGGCCCAGCATGTACTGGCGCTGGGGCCTTGGAAACCAGCCTGCATCCTGCACTGGCTGCCCAAAAGGAACATCCTCAGGGACTTTACAAGAGATTACTCACCTTTAGAGACACTCAGTGCATCAGGGAACAGCAGGAAACGCTCTCATTCAATCAGTGCAAACAAGCACATTGCAACTCTCTCCATAACGAGCCTACATTCACAGCCATCCTTCCCCGTGGAAAAAGTGATTCCATAGAAGGAGGCTTTAGTGAGTACAGTTTATGAGAACAACAAAAATGTTTTGCTAGATAAATGCTGTTGAAGTTGTAGTACTTAGATATCATCTAGGTTAACTCCTCCAGAACAACCTCTGATGTCTACCCAGGGTGATCTCTTTCCCCAGGCTCACATTTTGGGGGTTGGACTAGATGACTTCTAGAGGTCCCTTCCAACCCAAACCATTCTAGGGTTTTCTGTACCGTGTCCACGCGTGCTTTAATCCCACTAATGGATATCCCTTGATCTCCCAGGCAGCTCACTTTCACCATGGACTTTGGTCCAGAAACTGTCTCAATTCTGTGATTCTCTCTTCCTCTGCCTCTTCTCCCTTTGCACAGGGAAGGTTTTTCTTTCTGCACCTTCGCTTTTTAGTACGGCAGAAGGGGAGGAGGAAATCACCTTCAGCTTTCCTCGCCATCTGCATCCCAAGTGCTCCAGTGGGATTTGGGCTGCAATCCAAATTGTTCCATTTGCAGTGGATCTGGGGCAGAGGGAGGACGAGCTGACCGTGACACATCTCAGTGGATAAGACTCCAGAGCAGCTGGCTTCTGGGACCTTTCTGCTCTGGCTCCTCTAGTTACGGCTGTGTAGGGCTGCTGAGCATCCTCTCGCATGTAACACCCTGATTTACCTGCCAATCTGCAGCACGGCCTACAAAAAACCCCAACAACAACCGACAACAACCAGCTCCCCTACTGACAAAATTTAAACCCAAGGCAATAATAAAAAATACAAAAAGTGGCATTTCGGTGCATTATAAAATAATGAAACCGTTTTTTCCAATTTGTTCCTACCCCAGATAGTGGCAGTGATCAGCACTTTACAAAAGATGCTTCTTCCACATCCTGGCGTGTGTTATTACTGTTATTAATAGCAAGCCGCTCCCGGGGGCAGCACTCTGCACAGGTACATTTATTTCCCTCACAGTCCTGTCACCCCCGTACTGGTGTTCCAGCTCCCTCCAGCACACCCCACTCTGAGGCAAGGGAAGCAAATGGTAAGTCAGGCACCACTTTGCCAGGCTCCAGACACAGCTTAGCCTCGTTCTGTCACTCAGGATATGCCTGGTGTTGATCTTATATCATCATAATTGTGTTACCTGTGCCTTACACCACAGTTAGTTCCTGTTCTTTTCTCCTAAATCAAAACTGCCCTTAGGAGAAAGAACGACTCGGACGCTGCCTCCTTCCCCCTGAGCCAGGAGGAATGGGAGTTATCAACAACTCGCTGCTTGGTAATGAGGACAAACTTTCTCTTAGTTTGTTTTTCTCTTTCCAAGTGCTGACTCATCCCTTCTGCCCTCTGAGCAGGCTCTGACCTGTCTGTTCCATGGGACCACGGCTGTTTCATAGGAGGGCTGCAATAAACAGGTACACGCTTGAGCACATCACCAGCCTCAGGGTCCCAGTCATCCCCTGGCAGCAAGCCCTGGCATTCAGAGCGAGGAAAGAACTGGGGTTGACTATCTAATGTGCAACAGCTGAGCTGGAATAACCACCCACCAGCCAAACAAGGTGAGATAAAAGGGACAAGCAAGTCAGTGTACACCTCTGTTGCTCCACTTGTCCACTGTCTACCTTTCCTACCTCAACCGCTTCCACTCGGGGGAAGCAACAACATCTCTCAGTATCTAACAGAGCGGGAACCTGCCCTTTGGGGTCTCATGGCCACAATCCAGCCTCAAATCCAGGCAAAACAAGAGCAAAGCAAGCATCTTCAGAGAAACTCCCCACCTTAGGGAGTTCTTAGGCTGCATTCTCCCCTGAGACAGATGCTGTGCTGAGCTCTCTCCTTTGCCTAATTTGTAGGAACTTCTGTAGGTCACGTTTGCCTTCCCTAGGTGGGATGAGGCTCTGGGTAGCACTAAAGTGCTAAATCAACTCAGCAATGCAATCCAGAATTTGTCAGCACTGGAGAAATCAATACAGTTGGGAAGCTTAGCTCCTCTGTGCCCACTGGCCACGTTCATCATCAGCACAAGGTAACAATGTAGAGCCATTTAATAACACAGCTCATTAGGCTTCTGACAACAGGAGATGATGGAACTCAGGCCATAAACCTACAGCCTCTTGAGTCTCCCTATGTGCAGTTTCAGGCTGGGCATGTTATACTCCCCAGCATGTAAAGAATGCATGTCCGGCACAAGATCCAGAGGGAAATTCCCTGGGAAAATCATGTCAAAATCCTCAAGGGAGCAAGACAATGCTCAGAAAAGTGCTTGGAAAATAGTTACGTGAAGCAGGTAGAGGTGATCTAGAGGAGACAGTTTCTTTGGCTTTCCAATGTCAAGAAAGAAGAGTGAGCTCAGTTTTGTCTGGGAAACTCCAGAGCAACCACTTCTAGCCAGGCTGTTTTAGATTACAACTTCTCACTCCTTGCCCCAGGATCTCAACCCGAGGCTTTGCTGCTTTACACACTAACCTTCAGTGAGGAAAAGAGCCATCCTGGACAGCCAGAGTCCAGTCAGGGACACCTTGCAGTTGCATTGGAAGAGTCACACTAGCTGCAAGCTTAGAAGTGGTTTTCACATGGGGAAAGACCAGACCCTGCACCAGTCAGCAGATGACAAGAGCAAGTATCAGTACCTACAAGGCACAGCTCTCCTGGTGGGACCACTGTGCCAAAGACAAAGGCTGGAGGAATCAAAGCCATCAATAAAATAACAAGAAGGAAAATCCTGATCCCTTTGAACTCGGTGAGCAGCCCACTACTGATTTTAATGAGCTGTGGGACTTTACCACAGCCTGTTTCTATGCCCTCTACAATGCAATAAAAAGGTAGATGATGATGTGGAAGCAAGAGCAAGACTCCTGGTTGCTAGAGCCAAAAGATTTTGATCATTACCCTGCACCACACAGTCTCAAGGCAGAAAGCAGACCACCTCATGTCTGCAATTAGCCCAACCACGCAAGGTATCATACACATTTTGGAAAGAAACTCAGCCTGATACAAAGACTTCTACTAACAGACAACCCACCACAATCCAAGGTGAGCTGCTCCCATACCTAATTATTGTATTGTTTAAATTTTACTCCTAGCCTGAGTGAGTCAGACTAGACACGCTTCCAGCTATTCAGCTTCCAGGCACTGAAAGGTCTCCCTGTGGCCACTGTCTGCTGGATTAATGAGCCTTCTATTATCAGAAATCTTTTCCGTGTACTTAAAAGACTGTGATCAAGTCAGCTCTTTAGCTTCCTTTGTATAAACGAGATGCAACTTCTTGGCACTGTCACATTTCACAGAGTTGTAGAAGGATAAATATACACAAGTCGATAAATATAAACCAAATCAAATATTCACAGCACTCGAACCACGTGTGTCCTCCTCAGATCGCTGCTGCTACTCCACAGGAGAAAAGGGGTTGGGGAAAAGCTTCCACCCACAACTGCACGAAGTATGTGGAGCCCCAGTACCCTGCAGAAGGGAAGGGAGGGATGAATGTGGCTGGCCCCACTCCAGTCCCACCCATCTTCCCCAAACCCACAGCTCAGAAATCCAGTTTAGGTGGCAAGTCTTTCCCTTCCTCCTCTCCTCTTTCTACCTCCATGTTTACCAGGGACGGCGTAACAGGGGCAGAGAATAAATCAGGTGCTATATCAGAGTATTCTATCCCTGACTGTGTAAAGAGCAGCTTTTGTGACTTCCTGATGTGATTTACCACACAATGACAACCTTTAAAGTCCACCAGTGTTATAATCTACTTTATCTTAATACAATCTTCCCCCGCTGAACCCTCCGGAGTCTTAACAGCTATTTTCAATGGAGTTTTTTTGATTATTATGACTTGATACTGTGATTACTGTCACACTCCTGCTCTTTGTGGAAGGGGAAATTAATAAGTTTTTTTCTTAAGCACTTTGCACCGGAGCTGAATACCAATCAGCCCCTCAAGCTGGCTTCCTGCACCTGCTGGATTCAATTATGAACTTTTGCTCCGACTTTTCAAGACCTGGCAATTTTCTGATCAACAACACGTCAGCACATAAGGCCCCGTTCCACTTCCCATAGGCTCCAGTTGCGGGGAAAAAAGGTGACAGGTATCAAATAAGGGAATAAGTGGCTTTTCCTCTACTCTCCTATGGTTGTGCCATTCGTAGTTATCTCTAAAGACAAGTCCTTGTATCAGAGCACTTGGACTCATCACGCCTTGGAGAAGAGAGTTAAAGCACTGCTGCGTATATGAATTTTCCTGCTTCTTTGCCATCCTTGCTCAGCCTCTCAGAGCTCACTGCACCTTCCTTGCTCTTCAGGAAACCACTGTACTAAGCTCTACCACATCACACTGCTCAAACAGTGACAGCATTGCACTCTGTGCCCAGTGCCTAAACCATTTCATTTGATGAGGGTCAGGCCACGCCGAACCCTGACAACTTATGTTCTAATATATATATTTATTTTTTTTTTCCATGTTTTTTTCTTCAAACTTTAGGCCTGAAAGGTAGAAGCTGAGTCAGTGGACACAGTGGATCCATCCTACGACCTGGGACGCCCCGTCCCTGGAGACATTCAAGGTGAGGCTCAGCGAGGCTCTGAGCAACCTGTTCTAGTTGAGGATGTCCCTGCTCCCTGCAGGGGGGTTGGACTAAAGGACTTCCAGATGTCCCTTCCAACCCAAATGATTCTATGCCTATTGAAAAGATGTTTAACCCAAAAGGCTCCACAGAACAGATACCCAGGCTGCCTAAAGCGGCCACAGACACTTCCCAACTCCCTGTGAAAAACACCTACGGTACAAAAGTGGCTGTAAAATAGCATGGGAAGAGATCAGGGCACCGTGTCCAGGCTCTTGGGGATGATACTGCAGCACGTGTCGGTCCCTCTTCTGTTTTTTCAGGGCTATCGAGCCCTCCCCATCTCCCAACTGCTAAAGCAGCAGGATGAGCACCAGCTGCACGAGCAGCCAGGCTGGGAGCCCAAAGCTGCAGAGCCGGTGCCAGTATTGATCAGGAAAACCTGAAAAAAGTAAACAAATTCTCTGTAATTACTCAACTTGATGGATGCCAGTAGGTTTGTTTGCTTCCTGCGAAGATGTCAATAGCTTAACAGAGCAAACATTGCCATTATGTAATAAAACCATACAGGTGATTACAAAAAAGTCCTGCCAGGACTACAACCAAGAATATTATCTATTAACTGTTTCGGTGGAATTTCACTCCTCTGGCGAGTGGATCCTGAAGATTCTGCTTCGCTTGAGGGGAAACAGATTTAATAGATAACGTGAATAAGAGCTGAGCATACAGTCCAATATCCTCCACTCTTCTGTCACAACATATCCCCATGGATATTACAACAGTCTTAAAGATCTCCAGTGAAATGAGGACCCCTCTGCACTGTGTGCTTGTTCTGTACCAACACCTCCGAGATCGTATCTAAAAACAGAGAAACACCAGTGGCTGGCAGCGTAACAGCTTCATACAACTGTTGTCAAAGCCCCAAAAAACTAAGTACAGGCTTCAATGAGACTTTGGTTTGGCTGGAAAAATCTCAGTTTTCTGACAACTCCTTGATACCCACCGTAAATAACGCAGATTTCCTTCCTCTAGTGTCCCTGAAAAATATCATCTTCCTATCAAGGATCATGAGCAAGCAACCATGACCTTCATGTGCATCAATATTAAAGGGCAACTGCTTCGGCCAGCAGCTTTAGAGGAGCTTTTGGAAGAAAGGTCGAACATCTGAGCCATGTGCAGCACAGATTAGACAAGATTTAAGTTAGAAAGGAGCATTCAATGGCTAAGGGGGCAGAGCCACATCCTGCTATTCCTGTCAATAATCAGTTGGGAGGCTGTGGGTGACCTTTCCCTGCCTCAGTTTCCCCTCAATCACAGCGCAGTTAATTTGTTAATGCTTCTGCAGCATTAGCATACAGCGCTGTGGGCACGTGAGCTGTTCCTTTGCCAGACACAGACCCCGATGCAAAATACTGACATGAGCATAGATCACAACAAAACGTGATCCTGGATAAGTAATGGGAAGAGGCAGAGATACACGGATTAAAGCTGTGTCAATTGGGTGACTCACTAGAATCATAATAGTCACTAGGGCTTAAGCGCAGTTTATTTATAGCTGCTGCGAGCACAGAGTCGCTAGATCTCCGAGTGACAGCTGGGAGAAGAAATGGGGATTTTTTTTTATGATTTTACCTCTGGGGAATGTTTCTTGCCGACAGCAAGAGATAATTAAATCAACAATTAAAGTCATAAAGATTTGGGAATCACAGACAACGGTGCATTGTATCTGACCTCTTCTGCCTTGCTTACAGCGCGCAGAAGTGATCTTGCTGATCTAAGACACCTCACTGTCTGGTGCACTGAAGTCACAGCCAGACAAACCTGGGTAGTGGGAAGAAACTGGAAAAGCAGCTGGGCTGTCCTGGAGAGAGGTGAGGTGTGCAGGGACCACATTACCTTTGAATCGGCTCCACTGGGGCCCCAACCATCTTTGGAGGCTTTGACACTACAAAGAAAATGGTAATGATTTTTTCAAACTGTGCATCAACAGGAATAACAAGAAAATACCCTGATGAAAGCAAGCCCTTCCAACGCTGCTCCTTTGAGCTTCAGAGACAGGGAGACCCGTAACAGGCAGTGCCCGTTAGCCTGAGAGCTGGAAAACACAGCACTGCAGGGCCTGTCCAGCCAGGGATTTCAAATGCAGTAACACCATTCACACTCTTTACCACCAAGAGCTGCCTCTCATCTACTGCTACAAAAACCCAGCAGACTCCTTTGCCTCACGCAACAGGTAATAACTATTCCTTATTGCTTATAAAAGCATCATTAAAGAACATTCTAAGCACAGAAAACAAGAAGTAAGGCAGAGTTTTCTCCTGGTGGCAAAGCAGCCTTATCAGCGGATAGGAAAATTCCCCAGGCAGCTTGTACTCTAAAACATGTGGGAAATAACGTCTCTCAATGACTTTTCTCCAACACAATAGGGTTTAGTAACAACAGCGCTGACAGGATCTGAAGCTGGAACTCCAGGTTTTCAGCTGTGACAATGGAATTATTGCACATTATTCTTCGTAAGTAAATTAAACCCATTAATCATCATAATTAGTAATGCCCTGTGTCAGTGATACCGTAACAGAGCTAGTCATTACAGTGTGCTAGGAAGAAACTAAAGGATGATACTACAGCCACTACACGCTGCTGTTGTCACTGGCTGGGTGCAGAGGAGCCTGTTCATGCCCGAGGCTGAAGAAGAACCCCAACTTCAGAAAGATATGAGGGCAGCAAGAGATACCATTGCTCCCATGCTGGCTTTAAAGCCCTGGGGACACTGAGAGACAGCAGAAGTGAACCGATTTATCCTTAATATGATTCTGCTCAAGCCAGTTCAAGCACGGCAGAAATTATTTTGGCCCATGAGGTTTCCCTCTTGATTTATATCTAGAAAAGCTAATATCACTTAAGAGCAAAGACAACTCCAGTCACAGACTCCCAGGGATGGGCTGGGTTGCCTGTGGAGTCCAGCAGCATGCTGAGCTTTGAACAATTACCCTGGTGCTGCTCTCCTCAATGTTTCACCTGCATTAATAATGTGCTTAACAAGCACTAAAGGTTTCTTCATTAATGGTAGATTTTTATAAACATTTAGCATGATGCAAGTGCCTTATACCAACCCCGAACATGTAGTACTCAGACACTAGACACGTGTTGAGCCTTTGCAAACTGTGTGTGAAGTACCTTCCACTTCTACTTGTTTGGATTTAGTTACACGCAGAGGCCACACGTGGCAGAGGGTAGCCCCCATGCAAGGGGCAATATAACCACAGAAAAAAAGACCTCTGAGGATCCCAGCACCAAAGAGCTTTCTAGCCAGGTAAATCCCAACACAACTTGCTCAACAAGTTTTGCTTCCTCCTTTTGCAAAATGTCTCTGGAGAGAGGGAGGTTGGTTTTTTTTTTTCTTGTCACCTAACAGATTTGTTACTTGAAATCAGTTACCAAAGTGTTTCATTAATTTCATTTTCTGCACCGCTCACAAGTCAGGTTAGGTTGCTTAGTTACGACTGTCATTTGGAATTATTTTTGCTCCGTAACTCGACAAACGATGAGTGCCTTGATTGATTCTGATGTTGATGCTGACAGAAATGGAATTTTAAATTTCCATCCCTCCTGCCTAGTACGACTGGGTGGTGTGAATGTTACAGAAAGCGAGCACAAAGGAGTCAATCCAGACACCTCCCTCACACAGCAAGTATGTTCCTCCCAGTGATGTCTGCGAGACAACTTGCCTGAGGTGGGAGAAAGGCTGAAACAAAATGATGCAAACAGATAATTCCTTGTCCTTTCATTCTGTGATGTGCATGCGCCTGTAGAGATAATGTGCCCACATACACCCGTGCTTGGTAAGATGCCATCGTCCTGTAGCTATTGTCCTTACTGTGAGTCATACTTCCACAACAGGTGCCCAAACTATCCACAAATCTGGGATACAGCAAATCCTCAAAGAACAATGCATCTCACTGAATTGCAGCTTAGATCTTGACCTCAAAGAAAGAGCTCTCAACTTTGTGCTTCCTCATCCCCCATTCCCTAGTACCCCCCTTCCTTTAACACATGCTCCACTCCACGCTCTTGACATCTAATTCCCCCCCACATTAGTTTGCTATCCCTCCTACACCAGCATCTTCTAAACCAGCCAGCTTAGTCAGTACCACCGCATTTGGCTCCTCTAAGTCAAGTGTTTCTTTATGTTGTGAGCTCCACCTAGTGCTGTAACCAAAGCCTGAACTCCAGCTAATCTTGACACTGCATGCAAGGTGTTTTGTACTGGACACAAGGGAGCTGGGATTGAACAGCACTGGGATAAAAAGCCTTTCTGGCTGTTAGAATTTCTCTGAAGATGTCGGTAACTACAGCCAACCCACATCTAAGAGATGCCGTGCAGCACGGGCAGCGCAGTCAGTTGGGTAGAAAGCTGGAGGAAAACAGGGTGAAACGTAGCCTGGGAGCTTCAAAGAGGACTGCCTTTAGATCAGCAGAGACAGGGCCTGGCATTCTCCGCAGTCAGACAGATCTCCCACCCGAGTGTTTTGCTGTCAGGAGCTAATCCTGCTTGAGCAGTGCCTTTTCAGTAGTCACACACTGAATGGCTGGACTCCTGGAGTTGCAGATTTGGTTGAATCACACGGACTGTACAGCCTGAGGGCAACCGTTACTTCTAACCATCTCCTGCAGCGCCAGAGCACTTGGGCTTCTGCCGCTGCCAGCACAAAGCTTTCCATCAGCACTTGTTAAAATGGAGCAACAGAGGCCAATAAAAAGACGCCAGAGAAGAATAAAGCGGTTTTATCCCTTACATATCTGGTTGCCTTCGTAACCGTGTCTTACATGGATGTGCAAAGCACTTGGTATGGAGGCCAGAGAAGGGAATGAGGATCCTTTATATGGATCCCCAGATATTTGCAGTTCCAGGCAGAGCATCTCTGGACACAAGGCCAAGGAAGTCCCAAGCATATTCTCTCTCATTGCCTGCTCTGAAAGTATTTGCTGCTCTTATCAAATTTCATTCTGATTTTTGACCTCTTGCCCCCACACTCCACTAACAGGCTGGCATTGAGGCTGACAGACTTTTGGAATCACAGGCAAAGCTCAAAAGATCAAGGAGGATTAGATTCCCAGCAGAGGATGAAATATAGCTACTTAAAATAAGACCGAACTTTCTTGTAAGCCTGCAAATCTCCAAATTGCCTCCTTTCCTCAATGGCCCTTCTCCACTAAACACTCAGCCTTCAGCTCCCATTGAGGTATCCTGTACTGCTTAGTTGCTTCTCCTCTCTTTTTGAACCTTCTGGGTGGATTTTTGGAGGAGCGTGGGCTTTATCTCCTGTCTAATAATCCCCTTTTAGCACCTCAGAGTATAGGTCACACAACATCAAATAGGCTGTGCCAGGTCTCAGCGTTCCTGGGCACAGTGTGGCTGCCTGAGGCTGTTTGCCAGGTCCCAATCCATCAGAGGACTCAGTTCTGAGCACAGAATTCAGTGAGATCTAGCCGTGACCCCTTTATAAGGACAACTGTAAGCTAAGAATGCAGCTACAAAGAGAAATGCACATTATGCATCCTCCGGCTGCTCTTCCCAGGTCTCTCCATCTTTGGGAGATTGGTGAACTTGGTTTCCTGGAGCTGTTTTACTGGGCCAACAGCAGAGAATAAGGGGCACAAATCAGATTATTTGCCCCAAGCTGAAATCGCAAAGATTCCACAATAAATTGGAGTGCAATTTCATTTACCTGCTTTATCCCATTCCTGCTGTGGAATAACAATTTCACAGTCAAATCTAATATTTAAAATGGTCCCCCTCTCCATTCCCTCTATCAAGGGAGATCACAATATTCTGAGACAAAGTGTTCAATAGATTGTCAGACTGCAGAAAAATAATATGAACCTAAACCAGATAGTTCCTTAATTTCAAAAGATAATAATTTACCAAGATATTTTCAGGCAAAAAGAAATATATATATGTCTCTCTATATATGTATCTACAGCATTTAAGATTTCACCCCTCATTTTTGTAAAATTCATGAAAGATTTATGAGTTATTCAGCCACTCTGAGCTCCTGGGATATTGCTAAGAAACCTTCCCCTTATTCCTATTGTTACATCTCATCAGCCCCTCAGCCATTTCAGGCTTTTGAAGCATATAGAGATTCTTTTCTGTTGAATTATTTTAATATCTGCTTCCCTGAGATGAACATCAAGTTTTGCTGCTCCGTCATATCCATCATTTTCCACTCTTCCATCATAACTCAGAAGCCAGGCAGATGACACATTAATCCCTTGTTAAGACAGGAGTGGAGTTAGACGAGAGGAACCTCCGAAACCAGATAATGAATCTCTCTAAGTGCTCCAGCCCTTCAACAATTCAGCAAAGGCAGCATTTTCCTGAAGGTAAAGGCAGGACTATTATAACCGCAAAGAACAAGTCTTCAAAGGCCTTTGAGGACCCAACCAAGTCTAAGTTTTGTGCTGCAAAAATAATGTCAAGACAGAGGTCAGGCATCAGTTTCTTCAGACCACAGCCTGGAAGATAAGGCACGGAGAGCTGCAAGAAACTGGTGCCCAAGTGCTGTCCAAGGGCCAGGAACACAAGCTGCTCAGCCTTAATAATAGAGACACAGAGACATTCTCCTTGTCAGAACTAATAGATACATGCAGCTTCTCCAAGAGGCTTCAGTTTGAGCAGATTCTCCAGAGCACACAGTGGATGAGCTGTTTAGTTTTTAATCCTTTTGCTTTTTAATCTTTTTTATTTTTTCTTCACGGTCTTATCATGCACTGCAGAGGTTCCAGTGATTAAGCCCACAACAGAAGGAGGTAACATTCCCCTGTAGACAAGTGCAGAACAAAAGGAAGGCAGTCCTGATTCAGCCTCTTGTCAGGAAGCCCTTCTTCAGAACCAGGCCTGGGAGATCACCTAGAAAAACATCTAAACTTCCATCTCAGTTACTGCTGAGTCCCCAGAGTCCTAACAGATGTGTCGTGTCAATGCTCTGGAAAGATAGGAATGATTATTCCTGTTTTACAGATGAGGAACTGAGTCCAGGAGAGGAAAGCAGCTGATCCACTGTGAGACACAAACCCTGTTACTGAGCAAAGAATTTAACATGAGCCCGCAAGCTGCCTTAACAACTAGCTGCTTCTGTAATTTACCTCCTAACCATAAAACTCAGCATGAAGCAAGCCTTCCTCTCCCTCAGGAATGCATCGCCCCTCTTCTCAGGATAGATCATTGCAGTGGGCACAGATTTGCTGAGTTTTACTGTCTGAGGCTCTCAGTGCTGAGAATCCTCTCTCACAACGACTACAGTGTTTTTTACTGGTGGTAGCAATATTCAGAGCATCAGCCAAGTAGAACATGTGTCATTACAGATTGACCCCACAGCCTCACAATTCTTGGCTTCTCCGCAAACAAGTGATCCAGTTCAGGGCCACTCAAATGTGTGTGAGACAGCACACCTGTATGACAGAGCAGGTAGGCACTGCACAGGCTGCTCATCAATCTTCCTGTTTGATGGTGGTGTGACACAAGCACATCAGGAGTTCATGAAAGCAGAGGGGCTGCAAGCAGAGCAGAGCCTGGGGATTAAGAAGCCAGCTTTCCGCAAACTTGCCAGAAATCATGAGAATTAAGTACGCTTGAGATTTCACTTTCTTTTCACTCAGAGACTGCTCTGTTCTTAATTACACTTGGCAGCCCCAAGTGGTCACCTCATTTGGTTTTGTCAGGGTTGAATTCAGTTACATTCAGAAGGCGAAACAACATGTTCGCCTTAAATCCAAATCACCTGGGACTCATGTCCAAAGCAGCTCTGGACAGATGCTTCTTTTGTGAGGAGTTCCAAGGAATAGGAGCAAAATCCTTCAGGCTTAGAGATTTCTAAGGGCATTTTGGCAAAGAATGACCCTCTAAGCTCATCTTGCCTCCTCTATGTCTGCCTGTCAGAAGGGGGAACTTTTAATTATTCTCTTCCGAAACTTTCCAACACAACCACGGCCTTGACAAAT
Source organism: Todus mexicanus (assembly GCA_013389965.1). Lineage (NCBI taxonomy): Eukaryota > Metazoa > Chordata > Aves > Coraciiformes > Todidae > Todus > Todus mexicanus. The sequence goes on from WEIS01091642.1 coordinate 73,681, forward strand.
TGAGATGGAAAGGAAAGAACCCACATCAAATCTTAAGAGAGAAAACAGGGAACAAATGTAGTGTTGCCCTCTCTATAGCATGTCCCTTTAGTCCCTTTTGACAGTGCTGGGAGCTTCTGGGATTTGAAGCTTTCACCATCCTTAACTGGGGTTTGGAGGGCAGATGAAGCCCAACAGCAAGGAGAGGGAGGCTGACAAGAAAAGCGAGAGGGATGCAGGTGTTCAGAGTACACAAGGTTTATGGATGACTTATTCAGTGCTACGCCATCAATTATAGTGATGCTGCCACAGCTGGATTCACTCCTGGCAGACAGGAGGTAGCTGGGGAGATGGATTTGCTTTTCTGTTAGTCCTGATCAAGACCAGCGTTCCCCACTCCTTCAAGCAGGTACACGTGAGCTCTGGTCTGCAGAGGAGTTACTGACAGCTTCACAAATTTCTGCTGGAGTATGACAGCCAACTGCTGCTTTCCTACCTGACTTTCTTGGCAGGTCAGTGTAGGGAAGCTGGCACCACTGGTTCCCCTCAGTGCCGTAATACTGCTGCTGGTCTGGCACGAACTCTTCATGCTCAGTGAGCATAATCGTAGGCTACTCCTTCAATCAGAGGAAGATGGGGGCTCAAGCCTTTCAAAACAAGCCTTCGAAACAGCCACCTAGCGCCCACTGCCCGGTGAGATGAGCAGCCTCCTTGCTGAACACAAAGTGCTTGAACACCCTGAAGTGAAGGATTCCCACAGGTCACGGTATTTCTCACAAGTGCAGCACCACGCACAGTATCAATCATCGCACGCCAGTGTCACAGCCCCTGCAATAAGCTCCTAAACGTACGGTGCAAGAAGAAAAAATGATGCCTGTCTGCTTTTTCTTCAGCTGTCCTCGCTGCTCCGTGTCATCGCTTGTTTGCTGCTTGCGAAGGGAGTTTTTGTGCTTGTGGATTTCTGTTCCTGCCTCTGAACCTACAATAATCCCATAATTGTGATGCCAAGCAGCGCCTGAAGACAATTTTATCACAGTCTGTATAATGTGTAAATACCATTAAGTTAGACGGATTTTCTCATTAATTCTCCGTCCCAGTGACAAGCCAGGAATTAACACAATTGATTTTCCAGTCCCTGCTCATTATCAATCATCCAAGAACTTCGTCGCATCTCGTCTGTTCCACCTGGGTCCCAGCATTTATTTGTGGACTTCAATATATATTAAACTAATAATAATAAAAAAAATGGCCGTAGTGACCTCTGTGCTCAAAACCCAGACAAGAACAAAACATGTGCATTCCTAACTCCTTTGGTGGGAAAGTTCCCACTATGTGCCACCATCCTCCAGAGAACAAGCAGGGTAGGGAACAGCTCGTTGTGCGCTGCCTGTTGCATTGGTATTTTCTGTCTTGCAAACAAAATAATGTGTGGCTCTCTAAAAACTCCTGCAACAATTTAGAGGGTGTTTGTTTCCTGGAGGTGCTCCGTTTGAAATTATTAAAAGCTGGATAGTATTTGCAAGGGACCTCCACGATTCAATCTAAATTCTCCTCATTCCTCCCTCTGAAATGCTTCTGACTTTGCCACTGTCTCCAGTGGCTGTGGTGGGAGCGCTGCTCTTCAGTCCCAGTTCACAAAGGCAAAGACATGCATCATCTGGCTCAGCAGGTTAAGAGAAAAAAGTGAAAACCTGGGGAAAATTGTGTAAGGCCAAAATGAAAAAATCAATAAACACAACATAAAAACTCTTCTCAGCTCTGGAACAGGTTCTGTAAGGCTGCAAATGGAGAGGAATCACAATCTCTCAAGTATTCTCTTGCTTGCGCCACATTATACAGCCCTGCAAATCCACCCATTTATCTACCTGTACCTCACCCAAAAGGGGAACCCAGAACACCACACACATTCTCTGTCAACAGAAACAAGTAGATTGCTGTAGCAAGTAGTTCTGAATCCTCCTCGCTGAGGGCATCTGTTCCTTTGGCGTAGGCAAGCAGAAGAAAATTCACAAACCAAAACCATCTCTCTCATCTGCTGCAGAGAGATGTTCACTCTGGCTAGGGCAGGTTGGTAATGATGAGTAAATAATGATGGCTTGTAAATAAGTGTAGTTGTTTAAAGCCATCAGCACTCTTTGGTTCATCTGGATCCAGCAAGTACTGAGGACAGGCTCAGAGACAGGATTATCACCTGATAATAATAATAATAATCTTTATGGAAGCTATTTAAGGGTAATTCTAATCTTTTTTTATTATGTGACTTTTGAAACTTCCAGTGCAGGGAGATGGTACAGGTTTGGAATACTAAACAGGAAGAGGTTAGAAGGGACATTTCAATGCGGTGGCTGTTTCTCCAGATAATTGGATTCCTAAGGCCTGAAAGGTTATGATCTCAGTTTACTCTACTGGGACAGAAGGTGCCCAATTAGTCTTTTATTGCACGATCCAGCGCAGGCTTTGGCGTGGCCTGCAAGAGACAGGTAGCAATTTGCAAATCATCTCAGCAGGGGAAAAATAAAGATGTTGAAGACACAGGAAAGTCAGGCTCTGACAGATCAGCTTCTACCTTGTGTTTCTCACTGGAACAGAGAGTGGGAGTCGCCCTTCTCCCAGCTGCTGTAAAACAACAGCTCACAACACCCACAAATACAAAGGATGATCAAGTCCATTCTCTCCAGGGTGCTGCCTGGCTGGCTGGTATGCCAGAGCCTGCTTCCATCTAAACTGAGCTGGATAAATACCAGTCCAGCTCTGACAGCCCGTGATGTGCTCAGAAGATAAGTTGTCTAGGTAGCATTGCTGCTGGGTTGTCAGCTTTTTTTCAAGGTTATGGCACTGAAAGGCAGTAGCATTAGGAGAAAAGCACAGGGGATAGAGAGGTGTTCTATTCTTTATAGAGAAGCCGCATTAAATCACAAAACAATCTCTCAAGGACCGTGAAGCGTTTGGCTGCAACACAGAGGAACTTGTCAATACAGTGGATCCAAGCAAGAGCTTGTAAAACATCCTCACAAATGCAGAACAAAACACAGAGCGAGAGTCAAACACACTAACCCCATCAGGAAATCAACAGAAAATATCAATGGGCTGAAATCTAGTAGGAAATACTATAATAAAATAGGAATAAAGATCATAGAATCCGAGAATCTTTGAGGTCAGAAAAGACCCTTGGGATCATCGAGTCCAACCCTCAACCCTACTCTGCGAAGTTCACCCCTAACCATCTTCCCCAACACCACATCTAAACACCCTTTAAACATGTCCAGTGATGGGGATTCATGGACAATCTGATGAAAGAATGTCATCTTCCAGGTACCTAAAGTGGTTGAGGCAGCACGAGGAGCATTGCAAAACCAAAACTCAACCCTCGTGGATCCTGGAGGTAAATTAACCCCAGTAGTTTGTTAATATGTGTAATGCTTTACTGTACACCGATGATTTTGCAAGTTGTTAACTCCACCTTCTTTTGAGCAGTCAGGGGATCTCAGCTGAACCCTCTCACAGACCAGGGCTGTCTCCTGGATGACATTTTACTGGTTTTTTTTGTTCCAATTCACCACAGATCACAAAGGTGGGCACTGCACTAAGTAATAAGAATTTCTAATAAGTGCACTAACAGCCTGCCTGAGAAAAATATGGAGACTTTTTAAGGTTATACTGAAAATAAAACAAACAAAAAAAATCTGTCAGCAGCCACGACTTTCTCCTTTAGCAATGGCTGAGCTCATTTCCCCCCGCAGCCCGGTAAATACATCCATTCGCCTGTAACTAGTTTTATGGCAGATTTCAGACTGGAACTGATTTTTATAGCTCAACCTTGAACTCTAGCAAGCATAGAATCCCAGCCGCTGAGGCAATAAGACAAGCTGCAGCATCAGCTGCAGAGCCTTGCTCCAGGATAAAGCACAGGGATCAACACTGGGTGATGCAGGGAGCTAACAGGGCACCAGGGGCAGGGGCTGAGCACAGCGGACTGCTGCCAGCCAGCTCCTCCATGGACAAAACAGCTCCTGACATCCCAGCAAGTCCTAGATAGTCCTTCTCCAGGTCGAGGATGATACAAAGCTCTGCCAGATCCCCTCAGCCCTGTTCTATTTCCAGTCTAGATTCCCCATAGACCGCACTTGCAGCTCCTGCCTGGCAATCACATCAACGTGCCCATCCCAGATGTGAACAGCGAGCAGTGATGGAAATTATATTCATGGGCTAGGCAATAAGCCAGGGGACTCTCTTTACTGTCACTCACTTGGCAGTGACTGGAGCAATTTATAGCAAATTGAAGTGTAAGGACTTGATAATGAAACTGTTTCATTTTGATCTCTGATTCAGCTGCCACCTGTAAAACCGCAGCCAGGGCCAGGCTCCGCAAATGCATTGTAAGACCATTAGACTTCCACCAGGCACTGCCTTTGTCTTTATGCCTCTACTTCTGTGTCCGCCCACATCAGCTTTGTTATTGTAAATGATTCCTCCTCTAGCTGGTCCCTGAACTGATCAAGGACCCCAGACTGATTTATTATCACAAGGACACAGAATAATGCAGTTGTCTGCATCTTTTCCAGATGGGTATCGCACGCAGTTCAAAGCTCCCAACGCTCTGATGTCCTTTCCTGTCTAAGTGGGTTGTCACCCCCGTAAAGGGCAAGCAGTGCCTGCTGGAACTGGTGTCCCAGTTACTTTGGACAGCTGCTTCACATCAAGGACAGAAAATGGGGCACAGACTGTGTTCGGCCACTAACATTTTACAGATACCTGCGCTAGGATTGTGACCAGCCCGCCCCACACAGGAGACAGCTTCTAGACATTCTGGACATTCACACCTGGACCGGCATCATCTGATGGTGGCCCTTGCCATCAGTGTCAGCCCCATCACCACAGTGCTTTATGCTCCTCTTTTAGGCAAATTGTTCAAAGCTACTCGAGTTCCAATGCACCACCACAGCCTGACAATTTGGGTCAGTTTTACTGGGAAAACTCCTGCCTTGCAGAGAAAAACTTGGTCTATTCCCATCACAGGACGTTTCTCCCTCGTTTCCTGGGACTCAAACTATTCCCTCTTTCTTCCCCACACACAGATGGGTCCTCACAGGATTTCATTTTCCCCAAAAAACTGTCAGCAGGAGAGGG